>CAJHUC010000433.1:0-65863 GCA_905146915.1 Ostreobium quekettii | reverse complement strand
GCCTGTGAACGGCATCCGTGGCATTTGGGGAGATTGGGCGGAATGCTCTTCAGGGTTTTCTGTGGCCTTGGTTTTCTTCTGTGCGGTTGTGGCCGAGGGGGGCCCCTGCGGGGTGCCCAGTGGCAATGGGGAATGATTTTGCAACGGGCTTTGGCGCCTCGGGCTGGACAACCCCGTCGGTGCTGGCCGTTTGTCGGCCGGTGTGCCGCCGGGAGGGGAAGGGGTTTGTGCGTGGGGGCCTGGGGAAGATTTGGCACGCACATCCCCGGTTGGACGGCGGACGCGGAAGCGCCCCGAGGCCACGGAAGGCGCCTGGGTACCGCCTGCCGGGAGCGGCATGGGCGTGGGGGGCGCGGCGAAGCGTCCGATGTCATTTGCGCGACCGATCATCGTTTGGGAGGGTGGGGGGGGAGAAAGGGGAATCTGCAGAGCGGTTTGCGGACGCTGCCGGCCGCGCTGCAGCGGCGCGCGGGAGAACTGGTACGACAGCGTAGAGTTGGAAGGGCGTAGGATTGGAGACACGGCGGCCCCTGCACCAAACCTACCCCGTCAACCTGCAGCCTGGGTACTGGCCTGTTGTGGGCACCAGCGCTGGGCACAGCCCATGTTGAAGTCCGCGGGCGGAACGCAGACGCTTTCATGGTGCTGCAGCGCGCGGCTGTTGCGTGTGATTGTCTGATTGTGCCATTGAGAGTGGCGGCTCCCACCCGCCATCGCTGTCGACCCCGCCCTTGCCGAATGGGGGGGCGCGGCGGAAAGGGGGTGAGGATTTGCGTCGTTCACGCTGGCAGTTCCCTGGTTGCTGCAATTGGCACAAAGGTTGACGGAACGCTGCCCTTGAACAGCTAAGAGATGCCAAGCACTGAATGACTGATAAGGGGTGCGTTCATGCTGTGCTGTTCAAGATTATGGCGCGCTGACTGTGGCCTTGGCTGCTAGGACACCTGCTTGTCTCAGTGTATGTGGGTGGGTCAGGAGGGCTTTAGCTGACACGATTATCCACGTTGACAATCCTATCATTGCTACAATGGGACGAAAGACCACTTGGGTTATCAATGTAGGAGGGCTGAGCGTTGTTGACACTGGAGGAGAAGGGGATTGATAGTGGTGTATGAGTGACATTGTGCTGCCGGACTTGTTGATGCAGGTGCCCCCGCGAAAGCCCAGCAGGGGACAGTGCAGCATAGGTTCGCCACATGCCTAGCAAGCCTACCCAGGTCTCTGCAGCCATAATGCGTGTTGGAATCTGGCTCCTGGGATGCCTGGCATTATCCCAATTGAGGTGCGTTGTTGGATGTATGGATGCCTTGAACATCGACAGAAGTGTCTGGATGCGCTGAACACCAACTGAAATGAGAATTCAGCACAGGGCACAGTGTAAAAGTGCAAGCAGGGCATCGCGCTGTTGATGGGCATAGTTGATGGCATCTTCCACTGAGTGGCGTTTTGTGTGGACTGCAGCAGCCTGACTCTGGGCGTGGAGTCAAGACGAGTGTCTGATGTGTGGGAAGTGGAGCTGAACGACCAGTCGTATGGTGCGCAGTTCACCTCAGCAATTGTAAACATATGATTGTCTAAGCAGAAAAAACTCAGTATTGTGGAGGATGCCCTCTTGTGTATATTGGGTGCATGACTCAGTACTCTGTGTTTTGACCTTGCAACCATTGTGCAAGGCCGAAGTACAGAGTGCTTGACAAGGAACCCGCTCAGCCAAGAACAGTGTAGTGGTTGCATCATGTCAACATCGCTGTTGTCAAAATGTGGCAGAGCACTGGCCTTTGGCCTAAAAGGTTGTGGGAATTTTTGTCTGTCGCAAGCCAATTTGCTACTCACGATTTAAATTACAGTGTGGCCGCATTGCCCTGAGGGCCTTTAATGTGGCAACGGCTCAAGGAACACGAGTTGTGTGGTCGATGCCTGGGACACCAGTCAATGAACGAGTCAATGAATCAATCCACAGCGCAGCGATCCTTGCATCAAGCTGTTGGGGAATTGGCCACTCGTTTCCATTGATGGTTCAACTTTTGCAGCCTGGGCTTGTGAATAATGGGTGCCGCATTCCCGATTACATCCAAGTTGTGCATATTTCACTGTGTGAACCAGTGCTTCTGTATTGGCACTGTGTATACCAATATCCAAAGGGCTGTGTGTGTTTACATGCCATCCTTACAACCCTTTGTTTCCATACGACTTACACTAAACACTATTGCCTAAACAAGCGCTGAAATCCTAAACAAGAACGTGTTGTTCAAGAAACGGGCTGTGAATGCTCCATAAAGGGTTGCCAGTACGAGTGCAGGGATGGGCTGCAAAGACACAGAATGGGCTGCCAAAGCACATTGCTCATATTCCAAATAGGTGGCTGTGCTTAGTTGGATGGCGTGTCTGATTGTTTGGACATGTTCTTCTGCAGGAGACAACCCCAACGCGCGGAAGATCCTCCAGTCGAAACAGGACGAGGTGAGGATGGGGTTCTGCATGCACCATTGGCTATTGAATGACACATTGCACCTAATTGATTGTTTCACCAGTAAATGGTGGCAACAACTTCCATTGCTGCAGGCTTTGCCAGTGTAGTTGGGCAACTGATCACTCTCAGTCCAGATTTTTCTGTTGGCATGTGAAGTTGCTTGTTTCAAGCATGCATCCCCAAAAAGAAAGGAACGTAGACGAACTGAAACGACAACAAGAATATCTGCAAATGCTGCATGGTAGATGGATGCTGCGTGCCAGTGGCTTCGCCATAATATGCGACTCATTGCACAGTTGCTCCCCGTTTTGTGCAGAAAAATACGACAGCCTGCATTCTATCATATTGAAGTTTTCTGCCCCCTTACCGGAGCTCGGCAGTCTCATTCCTTTCGAAATGCCATTTTGAACTGGGTTGTGCACATGTGCGCACACAGAGTTGGCTGCAGCATCAGTGTGTTTTCTTCGTTTTTCTGCACGTTATTCTTGGTTTCTGTGTGTACAACACTGGCCTCGTCCAGGCAGTGAGATTCCGAATTTAGACACTATTGGAGACTCAGCAGAGGGTGGGGGGACAGTGCTATTTGATGTTGCACCTCCATCTATTCTCATGGACAACGATGACACTGGATAGCCTTTCTGTCATTGTCTGTTCTTCTACAAGGCAGAGCCACAAACACGTTATCCTTCTGGTGTTTTAAATTGCGCCCATCATTGTCTGAAAAAGTGAAGGGCTGTGCTTGCCATTGGGGGACGAAATTCGTCAGAGAAACTGTCACGATGCTTTCACAGAATCTGTGGGATGCTGCCTCTTCGGGTGATGCTGATGCCACTAAGAAGGCTATCAAGAAGGGCGCGAATGTAGAGGTGATGCTGGGGCCACCAGGAATAACTCCACTCTTTGTGGCCTCTGAAATGGGCTACTCCGAAGTTGTGGACGTCCTCATCGAAGCGAGTACGAAAATCTGCACACGTGTTTTGATTCTGTGTGTGTGGTGTGATGCGTTGTGGTAGCTGACATCGACACACAACAGTGCTGCTGTTTGAATGCTTTCAGAGAACTGAAAACCAGTTGTGAGCTGGATCTTTGTACTCCGGCAAGACTGCTTGTGAGCTTTTGTACTTCGCGGTTCAAAAAGGAGCAACTGACTCCAGGACTGCAGCAAGGGGTGTTGGATTGAATGATTGGCTGCTGCGCTGTCTTGCTGATTGCAGAAAATCGGAACTGCATGAGCGGTGGAACGTACTCTGGTTGAGTTGGCTGCAGAACTGGACTTTGGTCAAACAATTGACTGAAAAATGCTTTCCTGGGGCCAAACAGGGGTTGGCCACTACCTGGTGCTCTCGATATGTCTATTGTCTTGACACACCAAATGTCACAATGTGAGGGCAAGCCACGCATAACATAATTGGCATCATCGCCACATCAGTCAATCAGGAAAATCACAAACACAAAAGCAGGTCATGGTGTCAAATGTGACGTGCATCAAACTGGATAATGCCGTATGTGGACGTTTATCGACCGTCAACTCGGAGTGGCTGATTGCGGTATCTGTTGCTTGCTTATTTGGCTGGCTGACTAGAATGTTTCACCTGCCCAGATGCCAACATCTCAACAATACGCGAGTTGGATGGCGCCACGCCCCTCTTCGTGGCATCCGAGTTTGGTCACTCCGACGTTGTAACCCTTCTGCTGGATGCTGGTGCCGATCCAGACCACGGCCGCTCCAGCGACGACACGCCGCCCCTTGTGGTGGCGCCCATCACTCTGGGCATCTCTAGCGAGGTCGTGGTCAGGACCCTGATCGAGGAGGGGGCCAACATAAGCCTGCCCAATGCAGATGGCTGGACAGGACTGTACGCATCAGCATACTGGGGCAACGTAGGCACTCTAAGGATCTTCCTGCAGGGTGGTGCGGACCCTAAGGTCCGGGACGCCAAGGGCAACCAGCCCAAGGACGTCATCTGCAGGTGGGGCTCTGGCAAAGGGAGGGCAGAAATTTTAGCAAAGCTGGGAAAGCATGGCCATAGAAAGATGTGTGATGAAATCCATTCCATGTTTGGATCGTGCTGAAACTTTGAAGATCATAAGTAGTTTTGAAGACGGGCTGTGTTCGGTAGTTACTATGTTTTGGTGCCATTTTTACCAACGATAATGCTGTTGATCGTTTTTTTTTAATGCCTAGTGAGTAGATGCTGTCCAGTTGTTGGCTTATTAGTTTGTATTGTGTATTTTGACTTTTGTTAATTCAGTCAGTGTTGCTTGTTTATCCGCTTTTACAATATTTAGTGTGCTGAAGAGTTATAACATATCCCGGCTATGCAGTTGGCATGAAAAAGTACTTTGAACCAAAGCACAATTTTGCGCCAGCTACATATTCACTGCCCATCTGCATTGAGTCCCGGGGATGCTGCCTTCCAACGAAACCTCTTTCACCTCCTTTGAGATGCATCCCATGGGCAACCACATCAACATGACAAACAAGACAGATCTGCAGGTCTCCAATTTGCAATGCATGACCGGCTTTCAGGTTCCCTGACCAAGCACCTATGCATATGTAGTTTTTGTTGTATGTGGTATATCATGCAAGATTTCTTTTGTGAAATGTTTTATGAGAAAGCGCACATGGCAGCAGAACTTGGCCCTACCAGCACATTCCATTTCTGCTTCCCTCAAGCCTTGTAATGGCACTGCCTGCAGGTGCACAACACATGACGAAAACTACCTTCAGTGTGGACATGGTGGTTGTGACAATCCGAGGGTGGTCGAAGACATAGGGAAGCTGCTGCTGGTCTTCAACGCCACTGCCAAAGTGGTGAGTGGTAGATGTTGTCCACATTCCACTATGTTGCGTCACACTGCGGTTTTGTACGTCAAGTATTTGTCAGAATGAGCGAGTACCCAGAGATGGAGCCAATTTATGGGATGGGTTCTAGAGGTGAAAGTTTTAACACAGAATTATTGTATAAATGTTGATATATTCATGCCATATTGTTAATTCAACTGTACTATGAATATTGATATATCGATATCGATTGTGACGCCTGACTATCGTTGCAGGAGGCAACTCCTGGAGTCAACGGAAACAGGAAGGGCAACAAGGCGAAATGTGACGCGGCGGGCGAAGAGACGCCCTTCGATTGCATCCTGGATACGAATCTGGGCAGAAGGTGACCTGCGGCCATCGGATTCTGTGGTGCTCGTTAAGATTGCAGGTCGATTTGCCTGTTCAGATGATCATAAAATACTCAAACAAGTACTGCGAGCGTGTTCTGATATGTGTGTGGAAGTTTGATGATGCTTATTTGACTCACCGATGCCCGCTCACTTGGAAGTCATCCAGTTCAATGGCGTGTTCGATTCTTGTTTCTATTCGTATTTCAGGGCTACTCACTGATTCCGCATATCTCATTTTCAGCATTTCGATCCTGGCGTATCTGGCAATTCAATGCTTTTTTCCTTCACCGTGGCTTTAATCAACGAAGCATCACGCAGGCGGAATTAAAGTCAGATCAAAATCTCGTTTCAAATCAAACCCTTCAAATCAAGTGCTGTCAGGCCAAGTGCGACTTTCGACGTGCCGCAGGTGACGCAGCTCTGGGGGATGGCCCAGCCGCGGCCAAAGCCGAATTTCTTCAGGGAATGTGGCAGCGATGCTTATTCATTCAACAAATGTTCAGTGTTGCATGATTCAACTCATTCTTCCATGGGCGGAGTGTAGGCGTAGTGTCGGCTCACGCCTGGGCATCAGGGTGCTGCCGGGTGTGCCTCGGCAATGCGGGAACCGTCTTTGGTTGGGAACGGGCCTCAGGGGACCCACATGCGATTCCAAATTTCGAAAGTTCGAAGTGGAGATTTGCATTGCGGTATCCATGGTTGTTGCACGCGGCACTTTCCTTGCACTAAGTCGGGCCCGTCCAATTCTGGGAACGGCGCCCCTTCATGCGGATCCCGGGAGCGGAATATCTTTCCAGTTTCTCCGGGGCGAATAAATGCCGGAATGCACCCCCTTGTTCCGGAACCGCAGCAGGTATGTGCGAAGGAGTTGAGAGGATTTGTGCGATGGGGCGCTCTTTTGGCTGGCGGGCTGCAGCGACTGCTTCCAGTGCTTAGGGGCTTGTAGAGCTTTCGGGGGTGGAAGGGTGTGAATTGATGACATTAATGCCACTAGTGTATTAGTTTAAGGTCGTTAATGTCATGAGACGAGCTATGGGTTCTGCATCTCCTCTGTTGGCGGCAGGGTTGCATCGCACTGATCGCCTGAGCTGGATCACATGACCTGCCTGGTGTGATCACGCAGCCCTTCATCGGCGAGAATGGATTTTTTCATTTCAGAAATGAAACGGCTTCGGTTCTTCTGCAAGATAGACACTGCGGAGGAAGTCCTGCGTGCCTGTGTCGTGAATGGAATGCGAAGCATGACTGTGGAACAAGCCGCACAACATGAAGGATTTCGATTGCATTCGTTTACGATGGCCTCACGTCAGATCGTCAGCGCATCGCAAGCCGCAGCCTGCCTCATCGCACACCCTCCTGGTCCCGGTAGAGGTTTCCTGCAACTTGTGCCAGGAGCATCGCTCTGGCAGTCGAATTATATCTCTGTCACCGGCGCAGTCGCAGCAAAACCAGGAGCATGCGCCATTGCAGGCCAGATCCGTGCGAGACCAACATGCATAGCACATTGTGTTGTCGAGAAACAGCAGCACTGTCAAGCAAAGATCGCCAATGCCGAGGGAAGCTGGCATCCACTGCAGCGCCGTTGCACCCCACGAAACTGTGTTTATCCGGATCATGAACTCAGCCTTTCACGGCCTCTGCACAATCTCTGCCGCTTCAGTTCATTCCTGGATCCCCAGTCGCTGTGTGGAGCCGGTGTGTCTTCTGGATGCGAGCTCGCCACCGTGGGAAACACACTGCTTTGTGCGGAGTAAGCAGCTTTGGGTCACAGCCAAAGCCCTGTTTTGCACGCGGAAAAAGAAATTCGAATTGAGGATGAATGTGAATGCACATTAATTTGCGAAGGTGTGCACCTTTGCAAATGAACGTGCATTCACATTTATGCATCCTTGACAGTGTGAACCGGTGCACAGCGAGCAAAGCAAGGTCACAATCTCACGGCAGGTCATCCACAGATGCACAGTGATTCTGTCCACCCTTTACACGTAATGTCATACCCCTCCACAAGTTTGCACAGAATGTCTCATCACGCCATCAAACCGCACAGAGCATCTGAGCACGTCATCCCAAAAGGATGCGCACAAATGCGGACTACAACATGCACATTTTCACACCAAAATTTCGGATCTGATCTCGTGGTTTGAAACAAAAAGTGCGCCTGTCTCAGCACTTAACTTGCAGCGAGGTGTTACCAGCGAGGTATGAAGTGCCGCGCGTGCCTTCCGCAAGCGCCAAGCCGCCCCCCCCCCTCCCCCGAGCTTCCGCGGAACCCAGCGGCCAACGGCTCCGACGAGCCCTTGCACATCGGACGCCAGCCGGCAGCACACTGTACCACAACCCCCAACCGCCACCAACCGCAGCCTACCACATAATCCCCTTCCGAGCCTGTACATCGTACTACACCCGCTCGGGTGTGATGCCTCGAACCCAGCTGGAAATTGGGTGATTCCCGTCCGCAGTACTTTACCACCAGGCCGGCCTGCAACACTTCGTCTCACGCCAGGTCGCCCCTCGCGGAGGCGCCACTCTCCTCTGGAGGTCGCCCCACACTCCTTCGCCAACTCTTCGGGAGCCTCCGCACCTCGCCAAGCCACCCCTGCGGCTGCCATTTACCTTCAAAATTTCCCTACATCGCCAGGGCAGCTGGTGCGGAACCCGGGTGAGTCGAATTCTTTACGTTTTCCTTTCCCTGCGGGATCGCCGATCGCGTTTCTGGCCGCGCTGCCCGCCCGGGCGCACCTGGCGGGCCAGTCGGGTGGGCTGGTTGAGATGCCTCTGGCGATCGCTGGCGAGGGGTTAGGGCCGGTTTTGCAGCGTGCCCATTGATCTCCGGTCGAGCCCTCCGCAAGGGATGGAATGGGCAAGCCGCGTGAGCCACCGGGGTTTGTGGGATCCGCACCCGGTGGCGAGGCTGATAGCGCCCGCTGGCATTTCAATCGTGGGTCGCACTCTCGGCAATTGAATCCAGCCGCGTTTGATGCCATTGGAGTGACACGAACGGGCAATATCACCCGGGCGGAGGACGGCATCCGTGCACGCTTTTGCGCACTTTGCCCTGCGGGCACTCCCATGGAAGGACTCCCCGTGTCGGCCGAAAATCCGTAGAAGAGTTTGCGTTGGTGAAGCGAGGCGGATGGTGTGGATTGGCTTCTCATGGGGGGTTTCTGCCCACCCGACAAACAGCATTGGAACAAGAAAAGGGCGTGCGGCGATTGGCTGTGTGGCAGGGAACGGCGCGCAGTTGGACTAAGCACACCCTCCGGGTCACAAGGGGAATCTATTTGGCCCGCCCGCCTGTCGATTGGGATTGTGTTGTCGCAACTGGGCAATGTACCGCGTATGCACAATGTGCCGGTCTCGTGTTCACCAGAAATCTTCTCGCAGACGAACACCTGCAGACGGTTCCGCGGGAGGGAGAAGCAGGCAGTAAAGGGAAGTGCCTGCTCTCTGCCAAGTTTCTTCTCTCATAGCCGATCGTTGCCCCATGCCAGGCACACCAGCAAACAGGTGGCCATCCAAGTCCCCAATTCCCCCGATCGCTGCTTCGGCTCCCGGGAATCTGCCAAGCAGGAAAGGAAGTGAGGAAAAGAAAAGTGGGCTGACTGGGCGGGACCATGGGGCTTCTGGACAGCCGCAAGTCGCCCTTTGCGTCTGCAGTTTTGAAGAGCAGTGGCAAGCATCGCAAATGGGTGGTGGGGACCATGCACGACGTCTTCGACCAGGTAAGGCTTTTGCCTCATATCTGGTTGAATTGCAGTGAAACTCACTTCCCTTCCTCACAGTCACACATGTCAGGATTGATTGACTGAATGTGTCCATAACAGAACATGAACAAGCTATCTGCTTCACACCTGGTTATATTGCATTAAAATAAGCTCCACCCACTTCCCTCCCTCACAATCATATTGCCAGGCCTGTATGGATGAGTGTGCCGATTACAGCAACATGGAAATGACTTCCACCTCACATGTAGTAAGACTGCAGTAAAAAAAATGATCAACTGGCTCCCCAGGTTCACAATCACAATGCCGAGAATGTGTAAATGAATGTGTCCATTACAGCAGCACGATAATGACTCATAACTTTTCCAGTGGTCCACAAGGACCTCAGAGAGCTTGGTACCCCCCTCCAACCCACCGGCCCACACTTTAGGCATCTGCCAAGAAACAGTTGTCGTCTTCTTAGGAGGTTTTGCCTGGTGCAGCTTGCATCAACAGGCATCTCGTTCCAAATTAATAACGGCTGCTATTGAACCTGTGCTTGATAGTGCCAGCCAAAGGAGACCAGGCACTGCCCTCGCACCTGCAGGGCATGGCGACCGCCTTACCCATCGGGAGGACAAGCACACAAAGTGTGGCTTTGTATCCATGGCAGCTCAAAGTGTGCACAAAACGCACTTCCCCAGCGTCTTAAACACCATGAAGACAACGTTTCATGGCTAGATGTGATTGTCTGGCTTCCAGTTCTGTTTCCATCGCTGTTTGAGTGGAGATAACACGCTGCCTTTGTAAACTCAGGGCTGTGGATGTCAAGACACACACAACATCATGTGACAATTTTGGGATTCTGGGTTTTGGGGATATTGGGACCTCAGATACATTCCTGCTGACGCTCCATTCTGACACTAAACAGCACATTCTGATGACTCCATTGCTCCCAGTCAGCAGCCACCTCTGTACAAGAATCTCTCTCTAAACGGACAGCTCTTTGTTTTGCTTCTGACCTACATCGCTGAATGGTGGCACAGGCTGTTAACATCATGTTTATGCTGCTGGTAGCGGAGTTGGGTTTAGCGAATGCTATGTTATTAAGGAGCTCAACATCAACAACATTATGTGACAGGAGCAATGGCAGTGCTCTGATTTATTGCAAATGAACAATGCAAATGCAGCATTCACAACTTCCACTCTCAGAGCATGCATTTATTCATACATTCACATGCGGACATGCAGCTTGGTCGCACAGGAGCTGGCAACTGGCCATTCGACTGTTGGCCATGCATGACACATGAACTGGGAGTGTTTTGAGAAGTGTAGAAGAATGGTTGTCACTGATGGTTTGTGCCCTTGGGGCCCAGGTGTGGCGCACCATGTTTCATGAGGATCGGCACCCCAAGGACGTAGAGATGTGCCACGATGGCAAGCCACTGCCATTCTCAGTGTATGCAACCTGCAGGCTGCTGGACGTTTCACCTGGGGCCCCAGTGAGTGATCAACCCACTTGAGTGCATCTGTCACGACAGGGCTAAGCGAATAGCAGGCATGTCAAATGACTGTCTTTGTTACGCACACAATGTTTGTTGGACAACTATTGCTCAATTCCTGGTGAGTGATGACATATGACTGCAGGGCAGCTTTCCAATCAATGCACGTGTAGTGTGGTGTTTGGTGGCATTCGTATCTACCACAGTCGTCCAAAGATGGGACAAGGTGTTCTTGTTGAGCGCCATAGGTGAAATCCGAAAAGGTGTTGGTCACTTAGGCTGCGTAAAACCAGGCACGCTGGGTCATACAAGAAATAGTTCAAAAGGTGCAGGTGGGCGAGGATGGTGGTTTCAGAGGACCCAATGCTGTACTCATGGAAGTTGGATAGATACAGAATAGCCCATTCCTTCAATTCCTCAGCATAAAAGCGAGGGCAGAAGATATTGACAGCAAGTACATGCTGTTCCTTGCCAACCCTTCCAACTCCATGCCATGCACGCTGGGTCATACAAGAAATAGTTCAAAAGGTGCAGGTGGGCGAGGATGGTGGTTTCAGAGGACCCAATGCTGTGCTCATGGAAGTTGGATACATACAGAATAGCCCATTCCTTCAATTCCTCAGCATAAAAGCGAGGGCAGAAGATATTGACAGCAAGTACATGCTGTTCCTTGCCAACCCTTCCAACTCCATGCCATGGTACAAAAGTGTGCACAACCGCCATGTCGTGGCAACAAAAGAGCCCTGAGTCCATGAATGTGCTGAGCAAAGTACATCAAGGAAGGACCCATAATGACATGCTTGGCACACTGAGCTGTGCCAAGTCCTCCAAACCATATTGTGCCACCAATCACATGATTCGAACTTGCAAGTGTGCTGTGTGTGCTTATCTGTCTTTCAATTTCATAGAGTCTGGTCGTGCATGATGCAGAGAAGCCGCATGTTTGAGGGCATCCGCACCATAGCCGCCCTGTACCTCCGAGCAGACGTCACAGCGATGTCAAATTGCATTGCAGCATTTGGATTGGACACTCTACTGTATTCCAAGGTGAGTCATCATCTGTCTGCACACAAATGCCACAATCACTCTTCCCGTGCAAACTGTTGCTGATTGGAGTGGACAAAAGCACTTCGCTAGTTGTGTCCCAGCCAGATGTCCAAGAGGGCCTGTTTTGTCTTGTTAAGTATGGTGCATATCCTGGTGGTTCAATGGCCACAGACTTATGGTCATCTTGCTACCTGCCCTTCTGGCTGTCCAGCAAGACCTCACAAGGGGTGCTTCACTTTGCTTCTCCAGAATGACGTGTAGAAGTGGGCGCCTCCCCACAAGTGAGATTGCAAGATTCCGGACGGAGTACTGTGGGATGTTGTGTAGGCCTCTGATTGCAACAGGGAAAGCGCTGTACTATGAGTACAGCAATAAAGGATGTTCCGGGGGGTAATGCTGCTGCATGTGTCCCAAGCTGCGCAATGTTACAACAGTGTGCCGCTGTTGTACCTACGTGCTTTTGAGACCTATGACTTGCATTGGTTTGAAGGGGATCTAAAGGCTGTTTTGAGCCACGAGACTGTGTGCTCAGTTGCTTGTGTGCATGCTGCTCAGCAGGGAGGGTTGTCAATTCGAGCACCGATTACTTTGCTGTAGATAAATTGTTCTCTTAAACTGTCAACACAAACATGCCCAACTTTAAAGCATTCGAACGTCTTGCTGAAGTTGAAGCTGTTGACAATATGCACGGCCTGTATTCCTAAAAGCACATGGCGAGGAGAGCCCTTTCACTACATCAGGCAAGGACACACTTGTGAAGCTATTGAAGTGCATCTGCTGTGCTGCAGCACAACATAGCACAGCTAAGATACAAGCATGCTTGCACAGACTGTGCTTCATGCCTTGACAATTCGCTGAGATGCATGCCAAAAAGGCAGCGTGCAGCTCTTAGAGTCATGAAATCGCCCTGCACCACCCAATATTTCTGATGTTTCAAATCTCAACAATGCTTTCATCATAGTCATATTCTGAAATCATAAGAAATGTAATGTATTGTGAATTGTATTAATTACTGTGGATGACGATTCCAAAAAATGGAGCAAACCAGAATATGGTCCAAGTGCACTACAACGTCTTATTTTGATGCATGCAGTCAAGATTTGACATGTCGATAGGATTCCAAGGGTAATTTGATCAAGACTTAAAGGGTCAACTCACAAGGCGTCCTGTGGGTCCAGGTTCCTGCTTACGCACTGTTCGCCAAGGCAGGATCCAGCCTCCAGTGCCGCTCACTGGCTTCCAAAGCGATGGTGAAGGACCTCATGGTCCTGTTCGAGGGTTTGCTGGTGGAGTACTTCAGTCAGGGCTGGGACAACATAGAGGTCATATTGAAGGCGAATGAGGCTGACCTGCAGCAGAGCGGGATGGTGTGCGTCTGGGAGCCGACGAAAGCCGCAGAGGTTGAGCCAGGGTGAGACAGTTGCTGTTTTTTCATCTGTTTTCTTAATCCCAAAGTACTATCCCTCTTTGAAGATCCGAGGTGCCAGCCGCATCCTAACAGAAGGTGTGTGTGCTTGTGCAACATCATGAGGAAGTGCAGCACGATGTACAGCCCCCCCAAATGTGGTTGGAAAGTCCATATGAATGCCTAGTTTCCAAGTAGAGAAGTTCTGTAACCTGCCCATATCCCCCAAAACACCAAGGGCAAGGAGGGCGGGGCAGTCCAGCGGATCAGCAGCCGTAGCGAATCCCAATGATTTGGTCATTCCAGCAAAGTAAATCGACGGCTGATGGCATGCATTGCTCAACGTTGCCCCGACAGGAATAAGAAGGGCTGCAGAAAGGGCGGTGATGCTCCGATGCTGTCTTCAAGGGAGAGAGCAAAGGCGAACTGGAGACGGGCCTACAAAGTTGCCTTGAAGCAGGTGACTCACTGAAACTCCTTACAGGAGGGCATGTGCATGTGAAAGAGAAATCTGCATTGATTGCAGTTGCAACTGCAGGACGAACTGCCACCCTTTGACTGAATTGTTGGTTTTGAATGCAGCTGGTAAGTTGGCGGAAGAAGCTCTGCTCCAAGCGTGTTTGCTTGCTCCTGCTTCTCTGTGCTTATGCAACATAGTTGGCCCAGTCCCCCACCCTTTGCATTCCCCAACCTTTGCATGCCCCACATCGTCATCCATGTAATCCACATTGCCTGTACATGTCCTCACCCCCCTTCCTGTGCTGTGCATATCCCCGTCCCTCAAAACATGTTGCTGAACCTGTGCCCATGCCACAGAAGATAACACCCCATTGAAACCTCGGGTTCATCGAGATTGAAATAATGGATTTGAAGCCCAAGCAGCTGAATGTGGAAGACTTGCCCAGGATAGCCAGCTGACTTCTTTCTGTACAGCAGCTCTGCCACTGTGCCCACCAAACATGCAGAAAAAAAAGCAAAGTAGGAGACATCAGGTACAACAAAAGTAATCAGCTCAATAGCAAGTTGGAATGGAGACTTGCTCAAGTTTTGATATGCTGAGATGGAGACAAACGGGCAAGAAGTGTCCAGCCGGCCACGCTGGTTGCAGGCCTGCACCAGGACAGAGCACCAGTGCAAATATGTACTGTGCAGATGGAAAAAACAAACATTGGTAAATACCACACCATGTATGTCAGTTGCACCCGCACCACACTGCGTTTCACCAACGTATTTATCAGCAGTGTGCACATCACTTGCATTTGTCATATGTTAGGTTGGGCACCCAGCGTGCGTTCAAGATGCGGCATGCTGATCTTTGCTCATGGGCTTCAGGTGACGCTCAACACACTTGGAGTCCAGAGGCGCTTCCTGACTATGCATCAGATGTTCCAAGAATTGCATGGCACCAAAGCTGACCCAGGCACTGAGTGAGTTGTCGCTTTAGGTATTGCTGTTGCTGTCCTTTCTCTTCCATTCAATGACGATGCATCACATTCACAACCCCTCCCCCCCGCACCCACCCACTGCAGTTCTTTTGCCACCTTACAGGACAATGCAGAGCGTTTCATGGCTCCAAAAGATGACCTTGAAAGGGGTAGGCGACAATTGAGTATTGCTGTTTTCAGAAAGGGTATATGCGGTAGGAATGTCCAACAGTGTGCAGCCCACCCTTCGTAGCTGCAGCCCTCTAACAACCCCCACCCATCCCAATCCCCCCTCCTCCAAGGGAAAGAAAATGCATGTCTTGTTGCCAGCGCAAGTTGCTCTGTGCTGGGTGCCTGCCTGATGAAGCAGAAGTCTCCAAGCACAGGTTCATCTTTTGCCACATAGAGGACAGCCACACAACATCTCTGCTGTGGAGCTGGCCAACGCTTGTCAGGTTTACTTCCTGTTCCAGAGAACAGCGCACAGGAAAGGGAGGGGCCTGGGTGGTGGCCGACAGCGAAGTCAGACAGCCATTTCTGTGTCACAGGGAGAAGCGACGGCAGCCCACGTTGCTGCTGCTGGGTGGCGGGATGGCAGCCGGCAAGAGTACCGTTCGGGAGATCATTGGGCATGACGACTTCTGGAGCAAGGTAAGGTTGCAGTTTATTTGACCGCAATCCTCTGAACTTGGCAAAGAACCCCCCTTAGACTGCGATTCCGTCTACAGTGCATTCTTGGGAAGCGTAGTCTCTGTGGGAGCAACTTGGGCTTGCCCATCAGGTTGATCACATTAGTCAGCAGGATGTCATACAGCAGGTGGTCACCATAATGCACCAATGGACATGGCAAAGCTGCAGTGGCAGCAGCCGTGAATGACTGACTGTGCCATCCTACAGATGCATGTCCCTCAAGGAACAGGTTTGGGAGGAGTGGGGCGATGAGCAGCATGGTGCTGGCTCAATGGCAGCTTTGTGTACTGAACAGACAGGGGGGCAACCATGTGGAACAGAATGGCAGTAGAGGATAAAGGCAAATAGTTCATGGGAAAGATTTGAAAATGGCAATGATCAAAGGCTATGGGGGACGAGCGGGCCAAAAAGGGCCTCTCTGTCAGAAGACCAATTGGCAATGCAGTTTGCCTACTTTGGCGCAGCCAGTGCAGGATTAGCGTCCACCATGAAAGTGATTGATTTCAATTCTAGTTGCAGCAACAGCATTGTTTCACCTAAGAAACTGTTAAATGTACCAATAGTTCTTGACTTGAAGGGATGTATCAGGTTACCACTTAGTTATGAATTGGAAGATGGTGCAGAGAACTGTGCATGCGTTCCCTGGCCCCTTCAGAGCTGGAGCTTGTGCCACTGTGAAACAGGGCACCACTTTCACCCCACCACCAGCATTATTTCCTGACAGCAAACAATCTGCCAAACCTAACTTCTGGTGCAAAAGTCCAAAATATCTAATTTGCTAACTTCCAGCTACATAACTTAATGTGCAGAACGTCACAAGAACTTAGGTCTGTTCCCTGGTGTCCTGCTCACCTTTGCATAAATTCGTATCCCGACAGGTCGGTCCCAGCGCTGTGGTGGTGGAGGCAGACGCCATCAAGAACCAGGACGTGGTGTTCCAGGCACTGTCAGAGAGGCTGGGCGGCGATCCAGCCATCAGCCAGCTGGTGCACGAGTATTCCACAAGCAACGCCGAAGGCATGCTGGTGGCAGCGGTGAATGGTCAGAAGGACATCGTCTTTGATGGCACCATGACGTGGCTGCCCTTCGTGCAGCAGACGATCGCCATGGTCAGGGACCACGAGCACCAGTACACCAGGTGCAGCATGGAGCGTGCCCCACGACTTAGATGGCGATTGGGCCATTCTGTTGAATGCATGCAATTCTGATGGATTTCTGTCGATGATCGCCATGACTGTGTGGTGGCAGTGCTTTGCATTTTCCAGCCGATGTGTGCTGTGGATTGGCACCCTGTGCATGCCCTTGATCGCCTTACATTTTGTGTTCGTTTGCATCGGTGGATATCGGCGATTCGTGCCCAGATGCTGATACTGTCATCCTATGAGGCGAAGACACACGGTGTGCGTGCACATTGGGTATACTGTCCCAGAACGCTCACACAAACCCTAAAGAACTGCAGAAGAGTCCAGAAAGCTCTGGCCCTGTTGCTGCCAGGGCATTGTTCATCCGTGTTTCCTCCATACTTGACACCATAGGCAGGGGATTTGTGCACGTACAAGCGCATTTTCTGGCATGTGGCTCCTATACCATCGCAAGGTGGAGATCGACTGGTGCATGTTTGTCAGGAGAGAATGTTGCACTGCATGGCCATGTTAGGATGTTTTCAACTACACATGGCACTAGCAATCAAAGGACCAAGTAAACGTTTTGGTGAACACATATGAAATGCA
The DNA here is from genome assembly GCA_905146915.1 of Ostreobium quekettii. NCBI lineage: Eukaryota > Viridiplantae > Chlorophyta > Ulvophyceae > Bryopsidales > Ostreobiaceae > Ostreobium > Ostreobium quekettii. Next base: position 48,717 of record CAJHUC010000433.1, on the reverse strand, counting down.
TTTCACCAATGTTCTGCACGCTAAGAACACAAAAACAACCCAAACCCATAAGCCTTGCACACGTTTGAACACGTGATATTTGGCCCTTTTCTCCTGGTATGGCTGACACACATGCACAGAATGTCAGATTGGCCTTGCTGTAGGATTGAGGGAGTCGAGAACTGATCATGTGATTCGTTTCGAGGGACATCACTTTTCATCATGTGCAAGCGTGTGTACCAATGTGTTCACTGAGTGAACTTCACTCCATTTCATTCCATCTCATCTGAGAAAGCGCGTGTCCACACTCAGAGCATGATCAACTTCTGGTCAGAAGGGACATGGCTTCCTTGTGAGTAGGATGTGCCTGTGAGACTACTCAGTATTGCTGAAAGGATGCAGGACTATCCACACACGATGTGGGGGATTTGGCGTTGTTGTCAGCTGCCAAAGTGTTTGGAGCATTGTATGTCAGGCCTGTGCAGTTGGTCACTGTGCCCACAGCCGCAATCTCGCTGGCCTGAACGGAACCTTGTGATCCATCCACCCTGGATCTTTGTTTCTTTCAGATTTTCCTGTCTGAACTCTGATTGCTCAGACTGTGTCGGATTGCAAACCAGGCATGATAAAAATGTCTCGGCTTCATGACATGGGAGATCCAAAAGGTCTCAATGTGCAGCCCGGGCTGTCTGTCTCCTTGAGTTTTGGTGCTGTGGAAGGCAGAACAGAAGATGCCCATAGCTCAAAAGTTACTGGCTGGTAACGATAGCCTATGTCTCAAAGGAACCAACGAAAGCCCGCCAGAACGGCAGGTGTGCGGGAGAGTAGATTAGCAGTTGCTTTGTCGGCCCCAGTTTTTTTCTCCCAAGTGTTTTAGGTGGCCCGGGGCGCTGTGAGATGTCTTAATGTATGTGTGTGAATGATTGGACGTGTTTTACACCAAGGGAGGCACTCATCAGAAGAGTGGCGGGCAGAATACATAAACAGAAATGTACAGATGTTGAACACATTAATGTGCGGGAAAAGAAGTAGTGCATGACAGTACAGAAGGAAAAACTTGCCACACAGCTGGCTACCAGTTTCTGATCAAGGTGTTTTGGGGTCCCAGGGGTGCTGGATGGTATCAGGACGCCGATGGAAACTTCTGTGAGGAGTATTGGAAGGTGTGCGAAGGTGCCCCAGTGGATCCCAAGGACAGGCTGCCTTACAGAATCGAGCTGGTCGGAGTCACGTGCGACCCAGGTGAGTGGCGCTTTTGTGCAGAGCTTACGCTCTCGAGGGTTGTGTAAGGTGTGCGGCAGGTTGACAGCGATGTTGTGGGAGCGCTGTCGATGTTGTGCTGATGCCAGATGGCCATGCCTGTGGCACATCACACTTAATGTTAATGTGATGAATTCTTTTAGCACGTTGTCCAGGAAATGGGAACGAATGTATGTGTCCTGACAGGCAGCATGAAAAACGGCACACTTGTCATGTGGGATGTCTCTACCAGGATCGGATTATCTGGCAGCATCGGTTTTGCCACATGTATGCACATCCAAAGCTCGTTCATGTCTGCACTCGCCGCTCACCAGCAGGACAACAGCGTGAACAGTCCCATCATTATTGGATGTTCAGGATTGCAGGCTTTTTCTTTTCTTTTTGTCCTCTTTCCTTTCTTTTGTTTATGCTGGGCTGGTGGACAACGTTTGGGTTGATGTGCTTGCAGCGCTGGCCGTGGGGCGAGGGATCTGGCGCAAGCTGCGGACGGGGAGGGGGGTGCCTGTCAGCAGCCAGCTGCGGTCCCACAGGTGCGACCACGCCACGCCCATTCCTTGCACTGGTCATTGCATGGCCTGAAATACATCATGTTTAGTCTGATTGGAATCTAGTGACAGCATAGTTGAATGGAAATCGCGTCCCTTCGTGGCAGTGGGTCTTCTTGCTTGCAAGCTCGTGCACACAATCTAGCCTGCCTCCTCCCGCCCCCGGGCATTTTGCTGTCTCTTTGAATCCAGAAGCACATCTCCATGCCATGGCGAATCCCATTGATCGCATACTTGGGGACACGGCATATTCGTGTCGTGGTAATACGAATTCGTGTACCAGTACCGTATGTGGAGTATGTGTGCGAAGTGTATGGTTTTTCTACCCAAGCCTTGGAATGTGCCGGAGGGGCTTTTGGTGACTGACCACGTTGTTTGCCCAGGCTGTTCGCGCAGAATTTTGAGACCATGGCAGACCTGGTGGACACGGCGACGCTGTACCACACGGGCAGCAAACTGACGACGTTCACCGGCAACCGGGTGGAGCCCAAGGTGGGATGCAGGAACGGGGCGCGCGCCATCGCTCACTCTCCCAGAAACAAATGCGGCTCAAGAATTTACATGTTTCAAGTTGAGAGTTCGCCCTTGATTCCTTTGGAGTGCATTGTTTGGCAATTAGAGAGCACCAAAGTTGAAATTTGGTGGGTTTGATTCAAGACCATGTACTACGCAACAATGCAGCCTCAGGGAGCAGTGCGTCTCAAGCAAGTCGAAGCTTGTGACAAGCCGCACCGCTGTAGCCCTTTTGTGCGCAATGGGTGCAACTGAAGCACTAAAACAGAAACAGCAAACACCAACAACCAATGAATATTGCAAAACATTACCCCACAAGAAAATAGAAAAAAAAAACTGAGTCAACGCAGGACAATGATAAAAGAACATATACCGCAGTATGCGAAATGAACGTGTACTAAGTGCGAAAGTGCGAAAAACATTGAAACAGCATATGTGCACGGAATATGCACACGGAATCATTCAAGCTACTGCTTTGAGCGGCCTCTATTTTACGGGAAGCCACGCCTCTTTGAATGTTGGTTGGCTCCTGTGCTGTGCTGATGGGCCCCCTGTCCCAGGTGATCGCGCACAAGAGCGCTGCGACGCGGGGCGAGATGCTGGTGAACCCCACGGCCTGGGAGCAGTTCCTGGGCCTCAAGAACATCAACGATGACGCCACGTCCGTGCCCAACCTCCTCAAGGCGCGAAAGTCGTCGTCCAGCTTCGGCAGCAGGTGCGCTCGCATCCCCGCTCGCCGGCGTCGCTGCACGGAAGCTGACCAGGGGCGTGGCCCAACGGGACGCCCATTTTCTGGGGCATCGCCCCAGGCGTGCTTTGTTGGGCGCGTAGCGTGACAACTTGCATCGTGCACATACGTGCTGGGCACATGTGGATGAGTAATAGTAAATTTGTGTCAGGAGCCCCACAAATGCCGTATATACTTCATTTGTTGGGCTCATGGCACAAATTTATTCTGTCTTAGGCAGTGCTGTGTTGCATTGCATTGTACGGTACTGCATCGTGCAGCGTGTGCTGTATGTACTCATCGAGTGCCTTCGCACTGATGGTCTGTAAATGATGCACGCAACCGCTTTCTTTTCTGTGACATACTTTGGCCAGCGACCCATTGCAATCAGCAGGATCTGCCTGCCATTACCGCCCACCCCGCAAGACCTTGCAACAGCCTGTCATGGCCTTCCAAGCTCGCGGGGCGCTGAATAGGCAGGCGAAGCGGGGAGCTCAAAGCACTGGAAAGGATGCGAATTTCCTCCCCCAAGGCCCAAGGAACGCCACATAAAATCGCTAGCGGCGGCCCTCGTGGGCCGTCGCTGCCTGCAGTGCAATCACCAGCAATCATTCAACGCCATTTAACCGTCTAGCAAACACCTAACTAGCTAGCCATCCAACAATCCAAAACACGCCCTCCGACCGCGCGATCAGGACTGCGCAATGCAGTGGCGCTCCAACGCATGCCACACCACCGGCACAAAATCTTGAGCAACGCTAACAACATTCCTGTGGGCTTGAACAGTGCAACGCTATGCTGTTCAAAATCTGAACGTCCGTGTTGTAAACTTCGAACGCTGACCGAAGTGTGCAGAATGGGCACTCTTGCTGTCAGGGTGAGAATGCTCAGCATGCCCAGAAATGTGCCAATGGGCAATGTACATCGGTGGCAATGGAAACGAGTGCCCAGTGTGTGTCCCCAAACAGGCGGTGCGCGTCGCAAGGCAGCCCAAACCCGCGCCGCCGTTGGTATTCCATGCCGTGGCAGCGCCAATGAGCGTCTTGTGGTGGGTCGTAGGCCAAAACAGGCGCAGCTGAAATGAACTCCAACTAAGTCCAACTAATTCCAATTAATTTAGATTAGTTCCTGTTATTTACACTTAATTGTTGCCGACAGCATACTGGCCAAACGCGGGGCTGCTTGTGCTTTTCAGTGCTGGCTCCCAGCGCACACCTGCATTCAAGGTCGTTGGCTGTCACGTGCTGCGAAGTGCAACTGCAGCTGGTCAAGGCTAGGGACTCACACGGGTGCTGCAGCAGTAACAAATGGCTTGCACATGGCGTCAATAACGGTGCTATCCACACAATAATTGTGATTGCACGTGGTTGTTTTGCGCTTACTCAATGGTATTGTTCCCAAAAATGATGTAATTACATCCACAATTGCAATTATGTGGGTTGCCTTTGGCCATCCTCAAATTGCACAATATGGCGACTTTCCATTGAAAAAGAAATGATAATGGTATCCTTTTACGGTGAAAAACTTGATGGAAATGAATGCGCCAATGCATGTGGCCACTAATCTGCGTGGCCCAATGTTCAACGGAAAGGGGGGCGCAACACCATAGCTCAGGCCTTGGAGCATTCTCCCGCGTTTGCCACAGTGCAAAGCGAATGTGGCAGTCACATGTCTGAGAAATGCATATCATATTTTGTAGTACGAATTTAATTTCAGTGATACATTCAATCATATGAACTTGACTTCTTTCCTCTCCGTATGTCTGCCCGTTGTCTTTCAGGGGCCAAGTCGGGAGGACTTTCACCAAGCAGCTGATCCACATCGAGTCCGGCAAAGACGTTCGGAAGGCCCTCCAGCAGGCATCGAGGTCGGAGTCGGACATCAGCTTGAGCGAAAAATTCGATTGCGGGAAGGCGTGACGCTCGCGAAACCAGGGGCGTTACAGCTCTCAAACGCTGAACTGGGTCTTGGGCGAGCGCTGAGTCGACAGTGCACTTGGCTGGGCAGGGTGCCCGATGCCATCTTTCGAGTCGTGACTTGATGCTCCACGGCTTGGCACCGCGCCGCACCGCAGGCAACTGGGATTGTTTCACGGCTGGAGATGCGGATTTAAGATTGGAGATGGGCCGAAACTCAGATTTTGGAGTAGGCGCTCTCGCGGCGGCCCCAAGGCGGATTTGAGGTTGGAGATGGGCCGAAACTCGGATTTTGGAGTAGGCGCTCTCGCGGCGGCCCCAAGGCGCCCATGACCTCTTGCTTGGGAATTGTAGTGGCCAGTGTAGTACAGTGGCTTGGCAGCAGGGGGTGGGCGCAGGACCACGATGATGTGTTACGCGACAGCTCGCTTTTTCTTTCAAAAACTTTGGTGGCTGCCAGCCGCCTCTGGCTCTTTTGTCCTTCTCCAGGTGTGCGCAACCCCAAGTCAGGAGTCGCATTAAGAAATCCGGGATTTGAACTGGGCTGCAAGGCGCTCGGATGATGGTCCATCAATGACGGTGGCCTCAGTTTGACACCTGGGTGACTCTGAGGTTGGGCCCTTACGCCGTTGGCGCATTCCCTTGATTTTTTCCTTGAATTTTTGAATCCTCTTTCCTCATGGCGTGTGGATGGATTCATGTCCAAGCGTTCGCTTGTGTGGGTCGACGTGTCGACGGGGAGGGCTTCTTTTGGGACCATCCAGAACATTACGTCACATTTCAGTGGGAGGGCCCGTGGGTGTGCTTGGGAAGCGGGGGACCTGGCTTCGGCCCCCATGACCTTGTAAGCACTGGGGCAGATCTTTGTCGCCCTCATGCAGAATGTGGGCAGAATCGAACTGGCCGCGTCCTGAGGTTTGTCAGCTGCTTCCTAGTGATTCTTTGATGGAAATTGCCTTATGGGAAGAGAGAGGATGTGCCATACAATCACCACCACCACCCTTTCAATTTTTTTTGTAATTTTTGAAGTGATTTCTGAAGTCTGAAGGTTTGGCAGTTTTGCCCAGTGCCAGTCGAGTGCCCGCGGAGGCAAAGCGCTGAGATAAATCGCCCGCGTGGGCGCTGCTTCCCTGCCGACAGGTATGGCCAACGTATCTGTTGACCGCCTCCACTCGGTTTACATAACCAAACTGGATAGAGTTCGCCGCTGACGCAACCGCGTCACCCCTTTCCGCCGCTTAGCTAACTCCCCGGCCGGCTCTGAGCCGGCTCTGGCCTAGGGCCTCTCTGGGAACAGTGGTGTGAGGCTCAGCACATTACAGTACTTGCCTGTACCCTTTTGTTGAAAGGTTGTCCTCAGACGACGCCTTCCGGTGCCTCCAGAAGGCGCGACCGACCGACGCTCCTCTTGGGGTTCGGGGCACCGTGAGTGTCCACGCCAACACGTTGGGTTGCTGACCGTGGTAAATACATTTCCATGCGCAGCTGCACCTGCACACAAGCGAGCACGCGTATATGTACATGTGTTTGCGCATTTCTTTCCATGCATATGCGGACATTTCCGTGCGTTTCTTCCATACTGACTGTTGAGATGTACGACCGTGATGCCGACCGCCAATCGGAGGGAGGTCAATCAGATCCAGCGACGTCCACCGCCGCCGCCACCCGCCTCCTCTTCCCCCAGATGGGTGTCCTCCCCCGATGCATGGCCTTCCCGGACAGCGCTTCAAGGAAGAGAGTGGGGCGAAGTGCTACAAAGTACTAATCATTGCCTAGATATTTCCTATTTTCTATATTTCCTAGGAAATATTTCCCCATATTTCCTGTATTCCATTGGTGTTCGCAGTGGTTTGCCGTGGCAACCCTGCTTCACACCCGTCGACCGACCGGCTGTGCCCCCTCTGCCTGGCCGGACTGTCGCCGTCTCCGAAACCTAGCAGTACTTTGGGCTTTTGACTTGTCAACGCGACACGCTAGGCTCGCCCGCCCTGGCCTGCATCTTGAACCTGGCAACCGCACACAATTCGGTGACAGTGTGCGTTGACACTATCTTCCTTTTGCCGTTGGTACGGCCTCCAGGGTGGCTGGTCTTCACAGACCGTAAAGACTAGCCTCCCTGGAGACCCCGCCACGCTGAAAATCACTAGCAACAAGCAACATTGTTTGCGATGCCAACTGTGATGCGATTTTGACACCAAGTGGTGCCGTGATGGTGATTGAGATGGCATAAAGCCGGCTGCTGTGGCATCAATAAGTGTCCATAACATCACAGTTGGCATTGCAAACAATGTCGCTTTCTGATGGTGCCACTGCTGCAGCAGCCAGCCCCTTGCCCAGGACGCCGTCAGTTCAGCAAGGGTACCGCGGCACTGACTGGCCGCGCCCCCCACGCTCTCGCTCGGCCCAACGCGACCGGCGCACCCCTGCTGGCAAGGGAGGGTGTTGCGGATACAGACCGTGAGTGCGGAGGAGACGGAGGCCCAGCACATACACACCCTAATTAGTTTGTGTCCATGCCATGTGTTATGTATGTGGTGTTTGAGCCAGGATTGGGGTTTGGCGCTTCAGAGTTTGTAAACCCTGACACCCCACCCCCCAGTCCTGACTCGTCTCCGTCTCCGCACCGGGAAACCCTGACCCCCCCAAAACGCTCAACCGTTGCCTGTCCCTGTCTCCATGTCTCCGTGGTCTCGGTCTGCATCCGCGACTGACCGCGGCAAGTGAACACTTCCGGTCGCCCCTCCGGCCGCGCTTCCCTCCCGCTTCCCGCTTCAACCATTTTCCGCCCCAACCCCCTGACGGACGGTCCGTCACCAGCGCCCCCCTTCCGCCCACGCAATACTGCACACGGCACCCGTAAGCCCGGAAGCCACCAGGCCAGAGGGCGCCTCAGCGGAAAAGTCCCCTGAGCTTCACCCGGAGTCACCCGGAAGTCCAACCGAGGGCGTCGCTCCAAGGGCCCGCGCTCTCTCCCCCCTTGGAAACGAGCCCACAGCCTCGGGCGGCCGGCCTTCAACGTACAGGCGCCAACCTCTCGACCGCTTCCCCGCGAGAAGTGAGATTGACCCTCGCCGCAGCGCGGCGGTTACGCACGGAAATCTCGCGCAGCTTTTGCGCCTGGGCGGCACGGCAGGCGGAGGTGAGGGGATGATGGCGATTTGGACGGCGGTTGTTGTCCGCGGGGAGCAGATTGCTTCGCCGCGAGGGTGACAAGGAACCCGCCTGGCCGCAGCGCGGAGGTAACGCGTGCGGATCTCGCTGGAGCTTTGCGCGTCGGCGCGACGCGCGGGCAGAGGCAAGGCGGTAATGGCGATATGCGCGACGATTGCTTTCGGTGGGGAGCGGATGGCGCCGCAAAAAGAGCGCCGATGACCTCATTTTCGTGGCTGGATCGACTGCCATGGGCTGCCGCGAAAGGGGAGGGGGTGTGTGCTCGAGGGGACCGGACGGGGGGCCTCAACTTGATGTCACGTCAAGGCGTTCGAGGCCAAACCGCGGTTCGCGTGAAGAGAGTGAGGCGCGTCCGTGCTGCCGTGAGGGGTTGGAGGGATTGGAGCCGGGAGGGTGGCGGTGACCGTCGCTGACTCCCGTGCTGACTATCGCGGCGCAGCTCGGCGGCCTGTCGGCATGGGCGGCGCGGCGCTGGCCGCGGCCGTGCTCCTGGTGCTGGCGGTCGCGCCGATCGGGGCGGAGGCGAGGTGGCGCGCCACTGATTCGGAAGGTGAGGCGCCAATGTTTGAAGCCAATGTTTGAAGCCCTCGGCCGCACCCCACTGCCCTCCTCTTCAGCTGTCCATCGCCTTGGTGCCGCGCGCTTGTATGCTTGCTCCTCCGCTTTGATACCCTGCGTCATCTTTGCGCAGCGTGGATAGGAGTCTGACGGCCACCTGCCTGGGTAGGGGTGCCGTTGGCAATGACGCGATTCTCGCCCTCCTCACCGAAGCTTGCCCACCCCACCCACCCCACCCCTAAACGCCGACCCACCTTTGTGCCTGTCCCTCCCTTCGGAGGGGCGCCGTTTGGTCTGTCAGAGGGCAAGAAACTCGCCTCTGCCTGTCTGGCCTTTCCTTGCCGTGATCCCATCCCGGAAACCCTTTTGCAGATTCCGAGAACGACCCCGCAACAGCAATGGAAAGAGAGCGGCCCAGTCCCTCCGAAAGGCCCGAACGCGTTTTCGCGTTTCGGCGAACTCAACTCGCTCAACGGACTGGCCGCGCACCCGCAGGGCCGCGACGCTAACCAGAGTGCTTTTCCGTCTGCCGCGGCGACTGATCGACCCGCCGGCAATCGCGATGAGGCGCCTGCGCCTTTCCGCGCGAGCAGCCTGCACGGGGTCAGGCCGCGCTTTGCGCGTTTTGTGACTTTGATCGTGATTGTTTTTGGCTGCGTTTTCTCTCCTTGGAGAGGACTGTGCATCGTTTGACATTTTGCTTTTGTCGGATTGCGGCTCGAGCGGCGCCTTTTGGGGTGCACTGTGGCGCAGAGCTGCGTCGAACGCGCTGGCTTGGTGTTTGGCGAGTCGTGCTGTTGTTGTGCTGCGTTTGGTGACTTCAGCCTGGTTTGGCATGGAAGCTAGTTGTTCGCCATCCTGGTTGGCCGTTGGGTAGGTTGGGAACCCTGGGCCGTTGTAACGTTGTTTTGGGCCCGTCCCTGTGCAGGATTGAGCACGGGAGGGGAGCACGGCATGAGGAGCCTGGTCCAGGTGTGCCACCGGGCCCAAAGCTCTTTCCAACAAGATGAAAAGACAAGGGAAATCGAGCGAATGGCTACAAAATGAATGAAATGTGTCCATTGTGGAATAAAAAGAGAAATTTGGAATTGTGGCACTGCTGTTGGAAAGACCTTGGTCAGGTGCCAGATCGCCCAACACTGTGTGACAAGCCACACCCTTTTTGCAGCAATGAGCAAACAATCCAGTGGGCAAAATGGGCAAAGAATGTACTGAGTACTGTGCCCTGGGTATAGCACTTGTCTGCAATACATAATACTGAGCATTCTTTGGTTGGCGTAGTACTTGGTGATTAGCGACAAGATATGCTGGTGAGTACTCTGCTCTTGATGCAGGGCTTTTTGCTTGCTTGCAAGGAGTTGCACTCCATACCCGGTCCTCATACCCATGTTGCCAACAAGGGTGCCCAAATCCAGCTGCTGTGGTGAAGCAAGGTTGAGTAAGTTAGATTAATTAAGATCCAAAGATGTGCTGGGATCATGTTTGATTGCAACAACATATTGACCTGGACACTGGTGGTTTGGTTTGGATTTCAGGGGCTCACAAACCACCTGAATGGCTGCGCGAATTCGACGAGAATACCACAGCTCTGTTTGTCTGCTGTTGACTGTTGTCATTCTGTTTCGCAGATCAGAGAGTCCACCTGCGGGCGGTACCCCTACATGACCTCCTTCCGCGACAAGGACAACAACCACAAGTGCGCGGGGGTGCTGATCCACCCCCGCTGGGTGCTGACCTCCGCTCGCTGCGTGGATCCCAAGGACAAGGCCAACAAAGTGAACGTGGCTGTGGTGGGTGCGTGCAACCTGGGGGAGCAGCTCACGGTGCAGAACGAGGGAGGCCAGACTGTTGAGGTGGGCGGAGGGGAGTGGAGGGGGCAGGGCCCACAGCGGTGGAGAGCGGAAGTGGCAAAAATGCGTTTCTGGGCCCGCTATTTGGTTACCAGTGCGTACGGAAACAGCGCACTGAACTGGCAAAACTAACGGCCACCTGTCAGCACCTAAGCAGCTCACCTTACTGGCAAACCCAAGTAGCGCCTGCCAGCACCTAACAATATGTTAAACTGGCATTGAGTTAACCAAGCCTAATCTAACAGGACCTAGCCAGCCCACTCCTTCTGTGGTACAGTCGGTGGCAGTTTGCACAGCGTGGTTTTGCAACTGAATCTGTCACAGTTTGCTCATTACTTCTGCCACAGAATTGGCAGCACCTCTGCAGCCCATGCAAGGGACCAGATTCGGCATGGTTGTCGCAGTGGGACATCGGCTGACATGGGCCTTGGACAGGTTGTTTGCCAGCGCATCAGTGTTCAGGATCCATGCAAGGCTTAATCAGGTACAAGCCCACAAACGTTAAGTTGAGGATGCACTCTTGTTTCGCGTTCATATGCTGACATCGCCGGACAGGTCGAAGGGCTCGCTTTGTTTTGACAAATGCAGGAAAGGTTATTCGATTCAAGTTGGTTGACTGTGGAAATGTGAGCAAATTCGACAGCACGCTCACATCCAGTGCTGTGCAACCTTCCCCCTGCAGGTCTTCCTGATCAGCCAGACCATCGTCCATGATAACTGGACAGGCAGCTTTGAGGACGGCTTTGACATCGCATTGGTGCTGCTCAAGGGCGCCTCACAGCACCAGTATGTGGGCATGCCACAGGTGCGATTCATCACCCTCTATGTTCTTTATTTTGTTTGTTAACTCACTTTTCTGCTTTTTGGGCACAGGCTGATTTCATGTGTATGTATACCAAATGGTGCAGATAAAATCATGCCAGCCAGCACCTTCAGGCGCAATGGCAGTCCATTGTCGCCTCCACAGATTCAGCTTTACAGGGCATCTCTTCCGTGTTCATCTGCCCCCTTGTTCGTCTTATCAGTTGGTTTGTTTCTGTATTTCGCTTTTTGAATTGCCCAAGGCAAAACTGACACACATTTCCAATCGGCCGCTGTGGATGTGATCATCTTTGCCACCCGGTCTCCCAACTGTACCCAGCCCCCTTACTTCCCTAACACTGCCAACTTGGTGCAAGGGCATGTCACATTGCTTCATTCTGTGGGAAATGTTTTTACAGCAAGGAAGTGCACAAACACCCAGAGCGCCCCTCCCCCCAGCGTTGTGCATCAAAGCCACCAGGGTGTCCATCTTGTCTTGTTTCAAACAACACAAGCGCGAAAGGTGCAACTGTGCCAACTGCACATTGCAGGGCATCAAAGGCCTGTTTGCGAACGACCGAGTGGCGTTCGTGGGCTGGGGCCGGGACAAGGACCACAAGGTGGTGCCCGACATCAGGGTGGACACAGACATCGACGTCATCGGAAACCAGTTCTGTGATGAGAAGAGTGCATGGCCCTTCCTCAAGGATGAGATGGTGTGCATCACAGGGATAAACACGCCGCCCGACCTGTGCGCAGGTGAGTGGGTGGTCTGGGAATGTGTACCTGCAAAACTACAAATACGCAAATGGGACATGGGCAAGAAAGAAGTGTTCGATTCCCCACTTTCAGTTGCTCTTTGTGTGTTCCTTTTTGTACGAAGGTGCATGCACTGAAAGGTCGTTGGATGTTTGTCGATTGTGTCAGATGTGCAGGAAGCAGAGGTTCATTTTCTTTGCCATTTTCATTTTGAATTTGTTTCATACTTTTGACGTCATTCTGGCGTGTCCATCTGCGATCAGTGTGACAAAGTTCTTCTGTCTTTGCATCCCGAGTCCTGGCAAAATCTGCATCGATTGCTTTGGCCTTGTCGGTGGACTTGCTTGCCATGCTCAAGAAATAGGTGGCAAAAGCTGTTGCTGTGCAACAGTTCCCCTTGAGTCATGTTCGGTAGTTTACCCTTCACATCGCATTCACAATCTCCGACAAGGACAAATAGCAAGATGCATCTTAATGTAGCGTGTTATGCAGCGCCTTGCCAATGACATAACATGTCTTATATGCAGTATACAACTTCTTTTGTTCTTGGTGCTATCTTCAGGACATGGTATCTGATATTCATCAGCGCAACCGTCAGAATGAACGCGCGCTTTAATCCATTTTGTCAGTGCAGAAAAGGGCACATTGGCCACGGAACATGCAGCTGCTGTATTCAGGTCATCAAGCGTCTTCAGTTGCTCTAATGGCGCACAGGGTATCCACAACATCTGAACTTCCCTACCCTACGATCACAACTGTCCGAAATCTGACAAATCAGCGATCTTGCATCTGTTATGACAGCTGCTGAGCCTTGTTGAAGCTTGCCTGCAGGTGTGGAATATCCGTATTTGCAATGAGAGGAAGCATGCACTGTCTCCTTGTTGGGAACATTGGAATAAAATGCTGGTGAAGACGTTGTGCCACAATTCATGGGTCAGTGGCGAACATCGCCACTGACCCAAGGTGAAAGCAGCTCGCCCTGTTTCTGAAGGCACACCTGCAACAAATCTCTATACAAGGAATAGAGCTATTGAACTCCCCAAAAACGTCAACGTTTCTTGCAGAGGTATTGACCATCAATGAGATTCTTCTCCTTGCAGCGAAGAGGTGCTTTGGAAGCCTGCAGCCAACGCCCATCGCTAGCAGAAGCACCGTTTTGGCGATGCCAACTGCGATGCCATGTTGACACAAAGTGTTGCCATCGGGGTGATGGCGATGGTATAAAAAAATACCTGCGATGGCATCAATTAGTGTCAAATGGTGTCGCTGTTGAGGCAACAAGAATGGAAATTCTGCTGGTGCATACCTTACCCGCACGTGTGCACATGTGCGCATGTCTGATCCCAAACCGGCGTCCTTCCAGTTCTGATGCCTGGTTTCCTTGCGGCTCCCCACAGGCGACGTGGGGGGCCCCCTGGTGGAGCTGTTCGCTCCTGAGGGCGATCCCTCCAACGGCAACCCCAAATTCGACGTCCATGTGGCCATCGCGTCGTTCGTGGAGGAGGGCGTCCCCTGCGGCCGGGACAGGCGGCCCAACGTGTACACTCGTGTGGCGCCCTTCCGCGATTGGATAGACAAGAAGGTGAGATAGACAGCGGAATGGTGTTGTGGACAGGCTACTTTTACACATTTTACGTAAGAATACGTAAATAGGCGGTGTGTTTGAATAACAGATTGTTGTGGTGAATCCCTTAGTTTAGGACTACATTCGAAGGGAAAGTGGTTCCCTTGCACCTTGCAGCAGGCGGCGACGGACGTGTCTGCATCAGAGAATCGCAGAATCTAGCTCTGTGATCTGCGGCTGGGTTTAAGTTTATGTTGCAGCGTCTGTGTTTGATTTGCCAGAATTGGCAAAGTGCAGTGCGAGACTTGTTGATCCGATGCACAGCTCACTGGTGAAAAATTTCACAGGACATTCACTGTTGAGAATTTACGATCAGATGTATTTGATCGCGGGTCGTGTGACCAATAGATCATTGTTGCTCGATGTGAAAACGAAATACTGTTATGTTCAACTGCCAACCAATGCTGGTACATGTGTGGCGCCCTTCCGTGACTGGATGGGCAGGGAGGTGTGGACAGGACCGTGGCTCACGGAAATCTGGCTCCTTCCAATCAGCTGCCAATTGTTGCCTGTGATTGGCATGTTTCATCAAAACTCGGAATGAGCAGTGCGACAGTCGTTTTGGATTGTGTGCCCCCATCGGCCACCCTTCAGCGACTGGACAAGTGAGCAGATTAGGTTGAAGCCAACCAATTTGCAAGTACCATTGCAAATTTGTCACAAATACGCCAGAGAAAGTAGCCAAAAGGAATCCAGTCGTTGGAATGTTGTGCAGGACTGCCGCACACATCCAATGTTTTGTTGCTGCTAAATGTTGAAATGTCCAATCTGTATCGAGTGCTGTCGTTCCTCGGCTGCAGGTCGACGCAACGCCTGAGCTTGCACCCGGCACCCGCCCGGCGCCTCGAGCGCAGTCAAACTCAACCACTGGCGCTGACGCCTCCAATTCAACGGCATCCCCCGAAGGCCCAGCGGAGATCGTCGCCGTGAGTGCCCCTCTGCCACCCGTCGCCTTTCCTCCGCCTCCTCCACCCCCCTCCACCCGCTGCACCATCCACCACCACCTCCTGCTGCTCGCTTCCTCGCATCCCACCTCTGTCCTCACTCCCTCCAGGGAGCGAGTGAAAAGGGTTTGCTTGCCGCCATTGTTGATCATTTGTCTGCCAGCGCTGGGCACTGTTCAGTTGTCTTTGGCTTGAATCTATATTTGAATTGTTGTTCCCGTCAGGAACCAGGTGATGGAGCCCTCCCTTTGCGGTCAATGGAGGATTCCAGACCGCCGCTCGAGTTGCCGTTTTCTGTTTCTCAGATGCAGCCGCAGCCATTTCTCATTTCTCGTTGTCGTTTCTTTTATTTATTGCCTTTTTTCATGGTCTTGTTTTCCCTTCTTTTCTGTGTTTTTGTGCTCATTGCGCTCGCCTCCCCGTTGGTGCCGGTCCCTGGAATTGTGGCGCATCGCTCGAACGGGATCTGGTTGTTGATCCTCGAGAAAAGGCAATGGCACTCGCTGGCAAACACTATTTCGGAAAACGTGGATAAGTCTTAGCACTTCACAGTACTTGCTCATACAACATTTCCTGATATGGTGTTTGCCACCATTTTCTGCATTTTGAGTCTTCAAGTTGGAAGCTCAGTTTCGTCTTTTTCATGCCTCTGCAGTTTTCCGCGGAGCCAGAGGGGGCGCCCTCCAGTGACGACGTGAGTGCCAGCTCTACTGCTGATGCCTTGAGCCTAGGAATGGTGCCAAGTGATAATTGAGAGTATGAGAATTGGGGATGAGAAAAATGAGTAATGAGGATTGTCCTCTCTGGAATCAAGTCGCTGCACATGTCCTCGCGTTGTACTGGCAGCATTACGCTTTCCAATTGTTGGTATACTTCTAGTAGTATTGTTATTCATTACCATCACGCCATTGTATGTGCGATGTCAGTGCTGCGAACTCATTTTTTTTGCAGCCCCTGCTTTCCAGCTCGTGTTGTGCTGCATGGACGTTATCCCAGGGACGCAGAAGGCATGCTGCTTTCAATGTTTGGACGGGTTTCTTAAGGCCATCATTTTTGTGTCATTCCTTTTTTCTTGTGCACATGGTCAAAAGTTGCCCTTGCAAACCCAAGCTGAGCATTCGCAGGATCAGTTAATAATGCTCAAATCCGCTTGCGTCTGTATATGTTCAAGTTTATTGGCCCATTCAAGTTTGTCTGAATGCATTATCAAACAACAGCACCCTTACATCGGTTTGATGCATTCGTTTAAGGTATTGTTGCGTCTTGCCATCCAGGAATGTGCATTCTGCGGGGGAGGCTTCTGTTTCTTTTGCGAGAACGAATCGACACCAGCCCCTGAACCTGGGGAAGGACGAAAATGAAACGTCCCAATGGACTCGGTGGTTTAAAAGCCGCGTCATCCTTCCAGGATCTTCTGAGACCTTCTAGGGATCTATAGAACCTTCTAGGACCTTCCAGGATCTGCTGGATCTACTACTGTGCGAAGGCGGGTCCTTCTAGGTCCTTCACAGGACCTGATGGAGCCAATGTGCTGCGAGCCGCGCAGTACTAAATAATGAAAACCTGCGCGGGCCTCAGGGACCAATGCGCAGCTCGTTTGGGCTCGAGGGGCCGAATTCCGGGTGCTACCTAAATCTGAATTTGAATTGATGGCGATTGAGGACGGATGGCTCGGGTGGATGCGGAGGCAGCGCCTTGATGTCAATGCCGAGGGCAGAGGGGGCGAACGAGAGTTCAATCTCCTAGCTCGCAGATATGTGAGCTTGCATGCATGGGACGATTGCCATGGATCGATGTGCGTGGGTCAATTGCCATGAATCGGTGTGCATGGGTCAATTGCCTTGACACGGTGAGTTCAGTTGCATTCAGCGTTGGCTCAATGGGGCACCCTGCCTCGCGTCCCCCTTGAGGCGCCGCCCTGTCGGGCGCTGGGGTAGCAGCCAACTGCTGACCCACTTACTAAGTGGACGTTTTCTGACAGGAATGACTGGCGATTAGTTAGGAGGCAGCGGGTGTGTGGAAAGGGGTTGCGGTTCCATTGGGGCTCGGCTGCGCAGCCGCGATGTAGAAAGTTGACGAGGCGTGAGAACGCCAGAATTTAAATGAGAGTGCATCTGCAGTTTGTTCCCCTTTCGATGTGGGCAGAATATCTTCAAACCCTCCGAGGAGGCAGAAATCATTGCAAAGGCGGAGGGTCCGGAAGAACGGGAACGGGTGCTAGTCTGCGGTCCCAGTGAAGTGGTTGTGGCTTCCGTAGGGTCGTCAGGAATCGTGTCATCAATAATTGAACGCTGATGCGAGCGTTCAGTGCGAGGCAGTGCCGCGACTCATGCACTCCTTCAAGCATGTGGGCCATTGCGCAACTTTGGAATTCGTAGTTTGGCCACCATCGCCAGCATCGGCATTTGTATCCAGAATCAGGATGCAGTACAGGCATCCACAGATGGAATTGGTACCACAGCCACCGTTTGGTTGTTTGTGCCCAGAGTGTTGCGCTGTGCTGACGTCGCTGCTGGCGGGAAGGGCGTCCATAATCTGCAAGTGTCCTGGGACTGGGGCTGGATGTTGCCCATCCAGGTGGACTCGCCGTGTTTGTTGCGCACTGTGCTGGAGCACACCGGCTGGGAACCAAACGATGGGGCCCAACGATATACGACGTACAATATACGATTGTCGGCGAACTTCAGCACGTCCTCAGAAACTACTCAGAAGCAAATAGCTGACGTGCCCAGCTATCGGTCACTCCGAACCCGCCCAGCGCAGCCTTGGCGTATGGTGCTATTAGTTGCACTGTGCTGTTACTGCCGGGAACAAGATCAATGCATAGCTTCCAAAATCCACACCACCTCCGCAGGGAAGCAGTGGTGGACAGTGGTTCGAATAACAACGGCATCGGGATCGGCGGCCGGGGGGCTGCCTCTCAAAAAGCGACCTGTTCAAGCTTTGCAGTGCGAGCCTTGCACTTGCACTTTGGCCCCATTCTCTGCAGATTGGCATCGAAGGCATCGCGTCCCGCCTGGGTCTGCCACGGAATCGCTCACGCCTCTACCCGCGTCCCACCTAATCCAACCCTACCAAACACTTGCATGGGCCAAACGACGCGCAAGGTGGCCGCCTGGGGACAAAACAAGGGACAAAACAAGGTCAAAATCGAAAAGATTGGGTCCCAAAACACTTAACTACTATTATTTGTGAAAAATGCTCATCCCCATTACCTCTAACGCCCCCTCGAAATTGCCCAGATCTGGCCGAAATTGTGCATTCTGATTCGGTGTCGACTGGAGATCTGTGTGGTTCTGGGTCGCTCCTGTCCCAGGTGCGCCAAAGCAAAGTCGTTGTTATTGTTGAGCCAAAGGGCAGCGTCCCTCAAGTGGTATAGGGCTTGCCAAACGCGCTTAACCATGTTTAGATCCCCATCGAAGAGGCCCGTTGTCATGGCGTCGACGATGGCAGAAAACGCCACCCTCCCTGATCTCTGAAGCGAGGACTTGCAACAAGCGTAAAAGGCCAGCACCCAAGACGCCCAAGCTTGGGCTCTATGCGGGCTACCACTCTAAAGTTGTGTTGTAACTTACTTTGACATTGCGCCTCGATTGATCCTTGTATCTAGGATTTTGTGCATGGCTAGGCCCACACACCAGAAATTACCACTAGCGGCTAATTCGTACGCATTGTCTATAACCCTTTGCAATATAACTAGTCTCTACTTGTGAGAGAGGCACAACTTATCTCTCTGATTGTTCACTTCGCGTTCCACCCTTTCGATTGTCGATGCAAGGGTCGACTTCTCCATCCCGCCATGGAAACCATTCCCCTAATCGTCCACCGTTGATTAGTGTGATGGCCATCGCATTCCTTCGCACCTCTTGGAGGGGCTTGGGAGGCCTTGCGCGGTGTCCCTCACAGTAGCAATGAGGTTTAAAGGTCGCGCCCCAAAATCCAGGCCAAAAATGCATTCCCGAGTTGGCCACTCGATCTCGAATTAGGGCAGCGAAGCCACAGCGACTTCCACAATCAAATCCAGCAAGACACGTTTTCTACTGCTTTGCTTCTCCGCAAAGACGTATATGAGCTTCTGTCCAAACGGCATGGACAGTTTTGCATAAGTGGCTCTTTTTCGCCACCGCGAATGCGTGCTCCTCAAAATAGCGAAAATGGCCATTGTCGTGGAGCTGTGGCAAAACGGGTGTTTCTGCACAGAGCACCCTTATTACAAAGTACTGCCACATCCTCAATACTTAACGGATTGACTTGAAATTTTGACGGTATACTCCAAAACCGCAGGCACTGCCTTGGACAAAATTGCATAGGAAAAGGAAGAACTTATGACGGAGGAGCGATGCGCCAAAATCAGAGAGGACATTTGATGTGGGACGGAGGAAGTAGTAATGAATGGTACTTCGAAGAATCATACTACCCCCGCTGGGAGGCAGTTATTTGGTGGGTCCGCAGGTGTGAGCCGCGGCCCTGTCGGTCACCCCGGACCCGCCCAGTGCCGCCCTGACTAGTACGTAGTGGCTCCCCCCCAAAGCTCTCGCCGGGCGGCCCTCCCTACTCGGTCACAGCTTTTTGGATCCTGGCGGCTCGACAGCGTCCCAAAGGCGGCGCAAAACGGGGCCCGGAGCTGTTTCGATTGTCGAATCTTTGCGACTCCAGGGGAGCGGGGAGCCCGGGAAGGAGGGGTGATCGACTCGGGGCGTCGCCATTCGTGCGGAGGCAAGGTGGGCGAGCCCCGTTTTTGTGCCCCGTTTTTTTCCTGTTCTGTGCGGATGTTGGAGATGTGGAGCGGATGCGATTTGTGGGGAGGGCGGCGGGAGATCGCGGTGGGCGGGCGGAGGCACGGAGCGGGGATCCCCGCCCCGGCGGCGCGGCTTCGATGCGGTATGGGATCTCGGCATCTCTCCGACGGGGTCCGCCACCATGGCTCCCTGCGGGACGGAAAGCGAGGAAGCATATGCCGTAAGGCATACCAGGCTGGGCGGGCTGGGCAAGAACAGAAGCAAAAATGCCCGCGCGAACTGGCGATGAGGATTCGCGCCATCGCGATCTCCCCCGGGCCCGGCGCGCGGATCCGCGGGCGGCCGATCCCGTTCCGCCCCGCGGCCCTAGGCCCACGGCCCCTGCCGACGACCCTCGGCGTGGCATCTTGAGGACTGCGGGCGGATGGCACCTCCTGTTCCATGGACTCGTCCTCAGCGGCTGCAACCCATCAAAACTGCCCTGTGGCTTAGTGGACACGGTGACACAGTTGACACGTGTGTCTCGCCTGCCACAGTCGAGGGCATCAGAAGCATTCGGCGGGCGCCGCGCGGGCCATGCGGAGGTTGGGAGGCGGGATGCGATCGGAGGCGGCTTTCCGCGCCGTGGCGTTGACTTTCCTGGCGGCGGTGTCGATCTTGGGAGGCGGGGAGGCGCGGCCGGAGCCGTGGGGCGGAGGTGAGGCGCCACGGGGCGGGGAGGGAGCAGCTCGTGACCACAGTACATTATTTTGGGACCCAGTACTTTGAACAGTACTTTCCTTCCACTCTTTGGACCGGGCGTTGTACTTTGGGGTCAGCACTTTGGGTTCGGGAGGGATTCCCGCGGCAGATTCTGGGGGGATGGGACGTGGTGTGAGTGGTCCGGGGTGTGGGGAGGCGCGGGGTGGTGCGCGGGGGAGAGGCTAATCACGTGGGTGTGGGCGTGTTATTCATGCGGCATGGGAGGGTAAGATTTTGTTAAACTGATAGCGCAGTGATGCGACCGCGGGCGTGGCAGCGCGAGGGGGGCACACGGAGACAGATGCAAGGCGGATCTATCACAAGGGCAAAGGGCCACTGGCCGTCACATCACATGCATACCCAGGGTACTGTCAGCGTCCGCTGGACAGGGTATGCCGAGGCAACACTTCAAGAGCGAAGCCGGTGTTGCGTTCATCGCATGAAAAGGCAGAACGCCCTGCGCCAATCTGGCGATGTCGGGCAGTGGCCCCAAGCACGTGTGTTTGTTCAAATCTGCAGGAAAGCAGGTCGCACACCGGGCACCCCTCCTGAGGAAGTTTGCTGTGGAAGGATGGTGTGGATGTGATTCCTCAATTTGTTACAAATGTCTTGAAAATGAGGAAATGCGCACACGCACTTGCCATGCTGTCAAATGATGATGTGGAGTATACCTTTGCGAGATGAAGAGCACACAGTGCGAGCAACGGTAATGGCAAGAAACCAACAATGATGACAAAAACACGGCAAGGCAAGCATGTGGTAAAGACAGTGGCAAGAAAACATGCAGTTGGGGGGGAGTGCAGGGGGGGAAATGCCTCCTTAACAGTCACCAATGAGCGCATGGATGAGAGGTGTGAGCAGGGGTGGTCGTGATAGTGTGTCATTTTGGGTGTCCTGGCGCAGATGCAGAGCTGCACGGAGGGCAGCGGCTCAGGCGGCTGTGGCAGGATGAGGTGAGCCTTGCATCAGCCCATGGGCCTGCCAGCCCATGCGCGCCTCAGTCGCAGCTCTTTTCAAGCATGGATGCTGTCTGTCTTGTGCTTCGATTCGGAATGAGGAACATCATGAGTTGTTTTTCGTGCAGCAGAAATTTGTATGATGTTTCAGGTTGTGCATACAATAGATGATTACTGGAACTGGAAACATTATAGAGTGTGTTTTCGGAGGTGATGACAATTTAGTCAATTGATTGCTACGTAGTATATTCATTACTTACTGTATTTATTATGCATTAATCTCATAATAGTTATGCAACAATACCCAGTCAGTGCCAAATGGCGCTGCCACCCTTTCAGGCAAATTGCATGCCCAAAGCACCAAGCACCCTCACCACCGCAAGGACCTCCCGTGCACCTCTGCCTCCATTACTTACCTCCGCATGCATCGCCATACTCACCATATTCACCGTTATCACCATATTCATCATATTCATTGGATTTAGAATAGAAATACTCGTCACATTCACCAAATTCGTCACATCACCAAGAAATTACATAGTCATCATATTGGTCAGATTCACTAAGAGTTCGTCATAGTCGTCATATTCACCACTGCTTTCGCTGCATTCAATTTTCTCACCATAACGGCCACCCTCCAGGTCGGTGCGGCACCCAGCGGCAGCCCTGCTGAGTGTGGCCGGCACCCCTACATCGTGTCCCTGCGGGATATGAAGAACACGCACATGTGCAGCGGGGTGTTGGTCGACCCGCGGGCGGTGCTGACGTCCGCGGGGTGTGTTACGGGGCCCGAGGGCGGGCAGCAGTACATAGCCGTGGTGGGCGCTTGCAGGCTGGAGGACGCCCTCAACGAGACGAACGATGGAGGGAAGGTGGAGGTGAGGCACAGCTCTGGAACAGAAGTGCTCATGTTTGGCTGGGTAGTCTCTTGTGTCAGTCTTCAATTGTTCTGCAGTTAATTGATCTGCCACATTGGGTTATTCGCTGCATTGGGTTGATCAGCCATTCTTCAGTTGTTCCACAGTTAGTTAATCTACCATGTCAGGTAATCTACTGCATCAGGCTGTAAGCGGCCTACATCACACACCGGACTGCTGGTTACCACAGAGCATACAGCACATATGAGTGGGCATGTGCATACACATTCACAAGCACTCATGCACATGCGCAGGCGCAGACACATCTGTAAACACATGATCACACAAATCCTTGTGCGCATGAGCATGCAAATGCACACGCACATGTATGGGGGCAGGCGTGCGTCACTGACCCATGGTCACATGCGCAGATTTTCCAAACGAAGCAGGTCATCACCCACGAGAACTGGACAGGGAGCATAGAGGACGGCTATGACATCGCCCTCATTGTGCTGGATGGTGAATCCAGTCGCTCTGTAATCGGCCTTGCTGCTGCCAAGACGCAAGTGAGGCAGAACGACAGGGTGCGTGGCACTCCCGGGATGTATCACGTTGTCACGAAAAGTACATTTAATAAATTTTTGATTGTTGTGAATAGGCATTGTTTAGTGAAGTAGCATGACAAGGCGCATGGCAAGAAAGCAACGCCCATTTCGATCATTTCATTGCCATGTCTGACCTGTGTCCGGGCTTGTTATTTATGCCGTAAACACAGATTGTATTTGCGCTTTTGCACTTAAAAAAACGTAAAAACTATGTTTGCGTGTAAGAACACGTAATATTCTGTAAACACAGCGTAAGTACAACCCCGTGTACATAGGGACAGAACGTGCAGACCTAGGAAATGGAGTAGCAGCCAGAAGCGCTGCAGTGGGCAGAAAACGAACATTTTTCCCATGCCATCGTTGCCCTTGCCGACGGCGAGGTGGGCTCTGTGCTGTGGGTGTTCGTGGGCATGGATCATTGTGCGCGACTTTCATCGTGTAACCTGTGTGTCACAACGCGCCTCAAAAACGTAAGTACAGCTGTAAAAATAGCCCCTTTTTGCAAACTTACTTTTTTCCACATAAAAACCAAACGTAGAAACGTAAACGTAAACAGCAAGCCTGCCTGTGCTGATGGGTTTTGATGTGTTTGCGTCCATGACACGCAATGTTTCTCGGACTGAATTGAATCATGATAGAGCGACTGAAATTCGTGTGCCGCCAACGTACTGTGCACTGGGCCGGAACCAATATTGGGCGCTGATTCAAGAAATGCCCAACTTAATCAAGTCCCCTGTGTGTTGAAATCACGAAAGGTGCCAGATTTGTGGCATTAATTGCGCCGTTGAGTTGCGTCGCCATTCGCCCAAAAGGAGAACACCGTGTGATTCCAACCATGCTCATTATGCGACCACAACCATGTTCATTCTGTGATTCGTCCTTCGACACAGTTTGCTTTTGTTCCATTCGATTTTCAGGTGGCAATGGTTGGATGGGGCCTGGACGGCACGGGGAAGAAAGTGCAGGAACTGCAGCTGGTGGAGGACGTGCAGGTGTGTGCAGCTCAGCCATTGACTGGAAGCGCCTCTTTCGAAATTCGCCTTATTCTGAATCAGATTCAGATGCACGAGGTCAATCTTGATTTGCATCCAGTGCACGGAATTAGGCTAAGTCGGAAATCAAGCCGTCAGATAGTGTACTGTACCATATCAAATCAAATCGAGCCACAGTGGCGCGACAGCGTCATCGCTGCTGTCTGTGTGCTGTTGACGATTGTCCGGTACCTATTATTTCCAGACATGAAGATCATGAAGGGGTAATGAAGGTCATGAAAGATATTTGGACCTGAAATCCTAAAAATCTACAACCCTGCAGGAGAAAACCTTCGCGACCTTCATGACTTCATGACATCATGACGTTCATGACCTCGATGACTTCTCGTCCAGAAATGCAGGGTATCGGGCATTTGTGCTGCCGTCTGCTCTGCGCGCCTTGCAGCTGAGTGCATTTTGAAATTCGCCGGTGCGCTCAGGTTGTCATGAACGACTTCTGCGACGAGGAAAACGGCTGGCCGTTCCTTAAGGACACCATGCTGTGCACCACGCAGATCGACCTGTGCCGAGGTGGGCCTGTGCGCGATGCCATTGTCGGCGAGGACCTTGTTTGACACGTTTGCATGAATTTTGATCGTTGCATGACGTGCCTTGGCGGCGCCGCAGAAGTGCTGGTTATTCATATTGTTATTCACATTGTTCACATTATTCATATCAGTCTTGGTTCACTGGCGACAGCAGGCGGCTGCAGGTGGCAGCTTACTTTTGATTCTGAATTGGCTTTTGAAAGATTTCTCGAGTATTTGCGCCAAAGCACAGGCCACGGCGTGCGCATTGGAAGGATTGTGTTGCTGAGAATGCAGTAATTATGCAGAATTTTTGAC
This sequence comes from Ostreobium quekettii, assembly GCA_905146915.1. Taxonomy (NCBI): domain Eukaryota; kingdom Viridiplantae; phylum Chlorophyta; class Ulvophyceae; order Bryopsidales; family Ostreobiaceae; genus Ostreobium; species Ostreobium quekettii. The sequence goes on along the minus strand of CAJHUC010000433.1, from coordinate 24,296 downwards.
CAGGTCAAAAACGTTTTCAAACCGACGGGAAATGCACAAAATGGAGCTTTTGCCAGTGTTAGTAATGGAGGAACATGCCGGGTGCGTGCCAAGATGCCAAATAAATGTAACACGCCCAGTTCTTAATTTATAACTGATATACTGAATTTGCCGTCAGCAAATAAATCGAATGTCACAGATTTACTGGGGATGGCTTCAGATGCAAATGCGTCTGAGACGGCTGGCATGACATGCAGAATCATCATCATCATGATTTTTTACAGAACAAGGCAATGAGGTAGCCGTCAGCTTCCTATTTTGCCTGAGCAAAGCAGAGTCAGTGACTGGATCATTGGAATCTATAGAGAAATGCAAACTAAATCTATCATCTATGACATCTATGACATGCAGAATCAGTGCACCTGACTGATGTGCGAACGCGTTGTGCCAGTGGTCTTGAAATTATTCTGGACCACAAAGCACTGGTCAATGCTGCCTTTGCACACTAAAGCACTGCCGCGGTTATTGACCAGCTTCCATAGCGCTGAACCCACGGGCCAGAATAGTGGCCTCCCGGATTGCCCGTGTCTCCTAAGCCATGGACAGCTCGACCCTGGAACGCTGCATGACCGGCGATTTTACCTGACGACTTTGGCTGACGACTATCGCCAGGCGACCGCGGCAGCCCCCTGATAGAGCTGTTCGCGCCGAAGGGCAATCCCAGCGGCGCCAGTCCCAATTTCGACGTCCTCGTGGGGATTGCGTCATTTGATGACGAAGAGGCTGGCTGCGGTGAGGACAGGCGGCCGGATGTGTACACGCGAGTCAGCAACGTTCGGGGTTGGATAGAAAAAGAGGTGAGATTGCTATTTATTATCTATTTGATTTTGCTTTAATATATTTCGTTATTTCTTTGTTTACCAGTTACTTAGTTAGTCCGTGGTTATTTGGATTCGGCGAACAAATCATGGACACTGATGTCCTTGTGGTGTAAAAAGGAATGATGATTGTGACGATGAGATTTGCTTTTCATACAGAGGTCATAATTGCTTCAATTGCTGCAATTGGCCGGCGTCAGTGCGCGATGCTTGCGCCCGCGTAATGGCACATTAGCTTACAATGTGAGACACAATATTTTGCCAGAATGTTGACGTGCGTATATATTCTGTTGAACATTCTGTTGAATTCTGTCGAAATATTATGTATACGTTCAAAAGGAGACACTGCACGGTCACCTTGTCCGTGCGGCCTTGCCTTCTTTGTGCGCCCCTATCTTCTTTCCAGATGCTCTTCTTCAGACACCTCCTTTTCCTCGCCGCCGCGACTGCATGCCATTGAGCGTCTTGCCAACGTTGCCAGAAAAACGGGTGGCCGACACTCGGCCAACGGCGGCAGAAATGGCGCCAACTTTCCCCTCGGAGTCCAGCTTTCGGCCTGCGGCGCTGATTTTGCGCTCCTCTGGCGCCTGTCGTGTGCAGATTGAGGCGCTGAGGGCCCCACCTCCCGCCATCGTTGCGTTGGAAACGGGGGAGACGGGCGCCATGAACGAGACAACGAGCACCCTGAACGTGACGTCAAGTGCACAAAATGGGACGGCGAACGGCCAAAACGGGACGGAAGCCATGGATGAGGTAATACAGCCAGCTGCGACGGCGAAAGTGTCGAAGTCAGGCTTGCTATTTATGGCATAGACATGGCGTGCGTTTACGTATCTTTTCGTGGGAACGCGTAGAATATGGTAAGCACAAGGTGTGCCCATATATGCCGTGTATATAAGCATATATGCCGTAAATAGCAAGCTGGATAGAAGGCCACGACGCTTGCTGCTGGGGGGGATGCCAGCTCTTTAAGTGTGCGGTTCTAAATGTGGTATTCCAATTTTCGATTTTCGACACTTTAAAACGAGCAGACGCTTGTGGGACGGGGACAAAGCGAAATCCCAGGTTGTGATTGGTTGGCTTGCTCCCATTACCGAACAGGTGGTTACGCTCGCCACGCGCTGTACATTCAGCCGATTGATACTGTTCCAGTTCTTATGACATAGTGTGAATGCTGTGTCATGCGTTCATTGACCATTCGTACGTATTTCAACATTATCTTTAGGAATGATTTGCGCTGCTTAGAAATCGATGGATCGACGTGCATGTGCAAGCTTATATTTGGCGCTGTTGCGTGTGAGCCATCATCGCGCACTTTCCTGGCAGTGTCGCACTACTTTAGACAGCGCTACATTCTCCCTGTACTTTAGCGCAGTGTTGTTCCTTGTACTGTTTCGCTGTACCATATTGGCGCCGGCGGAACCGCCAAAATGTTTCTGTCCTTTTTGCAGAACTCGGACTGCGCCCTGTGTGCCATGAACAACTCGCTGTGCTTCTTCTGCGGCTCCTAAAGAGGACTGATGTTTGCCCTAATTAGGATTTAGAATTGCCTGATTGCGATTGGGAAATGTCGTAAGTAGGACTGAGAATTGCTATTGATAGGAATAGGAATTGCCCTGAGCAGTAGTGGGTATCGCTCTGAATAGGACTAGAAAGTGCCCCTAATAGGCTGAGAGGTGTCCTGCATGGAGCTGAGGAGTGTCCTAAGTAGGAATGGCAACTGCCCTAATTGGGCTGGCACTCATCCCATTTGGTTGGGACTTGACTATTGGGGGGCTGAGGCGCAGCCTTGCAGGATCCGAATAAGGGGCACTCCGGCTTCGCTTGCGTTGGAGGCTCACATCATCAATGCCTTACCAGATTCTGGTCAAGTTCTGACCACATTACGAAAGCGGCTTCAGGCTTGGCCCCCGCCCTGGTCGCCACTTGTGGCGGCGGCTTAACTAGGACCTAACACGGCAGGTTTAGGGCTAGGGGTGGTGTGGATGGCGGCATTCAAAAGTCGTGCCCGAGGCGAATTTCGCCTCTTCATTGATCGGCGGACGCTCTTTGGCGAATGTGCAGTGGATTGATAGGTCCTGAATTAGATTAATTAGATTGATATTTGAAAAGTCGTGTAGATTAGAAACAAGGATGAGCATTAGCGATGACATCACGGTGCGGGGCTCAGATGGCCCCTGCAACACATTTCGACTTTTGAACATTGTCCGGCCTTCGAGGCAGTGCCCACCCACATCTGCCGGTGCGATGGTGCTTTCTGTGAGCAGGACCTAGTACGATGGGAATAACTGTTTGAGCAAATGTTGGGTCCGGAATACCCAAACAATCAGATGAATGTAGCTGCATGAAGCGAGCAATGCGGTAACATTGTTCATCGCTAGAGCACCCAAGCGTCCAAGTAGCGCCGCAGTCGCTATCTTCCGAAGTCTTTATGGCAAGGCCACTAACAAGGGCTCGATGGGCCCTTTGGTTCTGATCCGGGGTTGCCCCGCCATTGGCACTAACAAAGGGCGTGAAGTTTCACCACTGAACTCATGGCGGACCCTTTGTTAGTGTGAAGTGCAGGGCAACTCCAGATCAGAAACAAAGAACGTGAAATTTCACCACTCAGCTCATGATGGATTATGCGCAAGGCGACGGCGACCCTGAACTTGCTGTCCTGCTCTCAAACCAAACCGCAGTGTTACAACATGTCCACAACACGATCCCCCCTGCTTCACACACCGCACAATGCCCTCAAATTCCGTAACTCAAATTGTGTGACACGGAACTGCGTGACAAATTTCGTAACTCAAATTATGACCCCGCGTTCGGCGCCACTGCCCCCGTGAGACCCTACCCAGCTTGCGGAAAAAAACACACAAAGCTCATGGTACCAGGTAGATATCAGCTTCTCTGGAACTGGCGCAAGATTGGCAGACTGCACGTGACTTCCGGCTTTCACATGGCTTCTCCTGATTGTGCAGATTCCGCACAGTTTCGTGCACGCCGCATCTTAACCACCATCCTTCCAATTGCGTAATCGAATCATCGGATTGAAGTTCCGTCACGGCACTCTTGAGATGTGGGCCGGGACTGGGCTCACCTGTAGACGATAATGCTCCCTCCTCCGTTCCAAAATTTGAACGCCAACGGCCACAAGACCCGAGCCGCTGCGGCTGCATTATTGCGCCGTGCACTGATCGCACCCTCGCTGGAACACACGGACATGAAAATGAGAGAAGAATGCCGAGACGCTGATGTTATCTTTGGGCAACGTGAATGTGTCTTTCGCCGCCCCCAATCCGATCATTCAAGTCTTCCGCGTGGCCAGGACAGCTGCGACGCCGCTGCGCGCCATCGGCGCTCGACTGAAGAGCTCAGAGTTTATTTCCCTTCGTATCATTTGCAGGCACTCAAAACGCATCTTCTAGAACCTGCGCATGCAGGGCAACAATCAGGCTGTAACGGTCGTCAGCTGTACTCCATGCGTTGGTAGTTAAGCATGTGCTCGACATTGATTGGAGTCAGTCAATGGCTCGATATCGCTAGGAAAAAAAGGCCAGATGACACAGCCCTGACACGGTCTGCTCAAAATCAAACCGTGTACTTTGGGCAAATGTGGTCCAAAAGGTACACAGTCAGTACACAAGTTGACGCAGTTTCAACCGTGTACCCTCACACAGCTGTGTATGCTACACGGTTTCCTAGGGTGCACGGTTAAAACTGTGCCAATGCGTGTACTAAATGTGTAGTTTTGGGACCACATTTGCCGCAAGTGCACGGTTGGATTTTGAGCAAACCGTGTCAGGACTGTGTCATTTGGCCAGTTTTTTCTAGAGTATTTTCATTCCCGGTGTGAGTCTGTCAGCTCGTGACGCAGTGCACAGAGCACCCACTCAACGCACTGCTGAGGTATTTATTTATCTCCTATTTTAATTAGCCAAGTGGCTGGCTGCCATGGGAGCAAAGCATGGCCGCGTCTAGCGGCATCACCCCTACATTTTACTGGACAATGCATGTACGCGCAGTGTACTGTAATATGTACTGTACTGTACAATATACATCCATTGTGCTGTACGCACATGGAATGCTGTGCATTATTTGTTTTACATGATATTAGCCACACGAGTAGCTGTCCTTTCAAAGAAAAAGATGGAACATCACGCGCAATGCAAAAATGTTTCAATTGTGAGTGATCATTTGACCATTTGACGTTTGGCAGTCGCCACATCAAAATCTGTCTGCAACTTATGAGCGTTGCAAGGTCTTTTTGCAAAGAAAATCCCGGTACAAGAACAGAATGACGCAAAGAAGATTCGCGTGAAGGTGAGCACGCCATCGAGGGTTCCACGCCAGCAAGCGCGACGGCCGGGAGTCTCACATTCGCTCACCTCACCTCATTGTTGTACAATAGCCCGATAGCTACAAGAAGCCCTGCAAGGCAGCGAAGGATCAATGACGAGTAAATATGGATAAAATAAAAAGTAGAAATGGATGAATAATCACCAATGGGCAACGCTTTCGCTGAACGCTGTTGCACTCACTTGGGCACAGAAGCCTTCTCTTCGATATTGCGGTTTGCACGCTGCCTTGCTCCAGAATCCGGTGATCCGTCACTACTGATGCCTTAATTCAGGCTGCTCCAAAGCAAAGGTACATATGTGCAATATACTCGAACACTAGTCACCGATTACCAGTAGTACGTGATTATTGTAAATAGCTACTTGTATGCCAGTATTACTTGTTTTTCTTTTCCTCGTGTAATTTGATTACCAGTATTTATTTGATTAGTACATACTAAATTTTTTTGTTATGAATAGTAGTAGTAGATACTGGCAGTACTTTTTGCATTCACTTGATTCATGCATACACGGATGGTCCCACCTGCGTGGATGCTGTGGTGGGAAGCAGCACGGCGTCGATGACGTGAGCCACAGCGCCGCAGGCCCGAAAGTTGCCCGCCAGGATGTTGGCGGCGCGGCCCACCGGCGGCACGATGGCGGCGCCCAGGGCAACCTCCGTTGCGTTGACGGTCAGCGTTTCGGCCGCCAGAGTCACGAGCGGCGACTCCGACGACAGGAGGTCCGGCACCGCAAGGGCCCGCCCAGGAACGACGTGGAGTTGGAGCACCTGCACCAATTTCATGCCAACAACGTACGGTAAAAATCCCTATGTAGCGCCCACGGCCCCCAACAGCGCCCCCATTTTGGCTTGTCGCCATTTCTGTAGTACTTTAAACAGCTTCGCTGCCCGGTGGGACCTCAAGCTAGTATTGTGGACACACAAGAGAGGTGCGCGGTGGACGGACGCCGCGGCGGCAGAACCTTTCCGCGAACTTGGCATATCGGCGGACGGCACGTCCGGTGCCGGGCCGTTGACCGGCGTTGACCGTGGAATGGGCATTCGGGGCACTGCGCAGGGTCGTTTTGACCGGCGTGTGCGGGTGGCGAAAGGTCCACAATGTGGTGTTTTGCGGCGTCACCTCACGGTGGGGGCGTGGGTGGCGGCCCACAATTTTGCTTGGATGGTGGCCGCTCCGCCTCAACTGTTGCGTTAACGCGGGGGGAAAGCTGGGTAATGCGGGGGTGCTCCAGCCATAACGCCACCTGCGTTACGGATATTCGCAGACATGCTCAACGCGGCGGGCCGTAATCCCCCGTTCTCTATGGTATGATGGGCCCAAGCCTGGTTGGGCGCAATCCGCATTCCTAATGCGTGCAAGTCCACGTGACGAGTTGTGACAGGCACCGTGTAACATCAGTGCAATCCCCAAACACGGTGTTCCACTATTTTGACACGATGGCACATGGTACACTTGTGCGATGGGTCAATTTGGTATCTCAGCAGGTCGTAACACGGCTAGTGTGTCTACGTTTGCGCCTTCCTGTAATGGGTATTGTTATTAATGACTATAACTACAATCAAATGCATTGAACAAATAAATTCTTTAGAGGCCCCGTCCCCCAATAGCGCCCCTTTTTGGCCATGTCACGGGGGGGCGCTATCTAGGGACCCTTGCTGTAACGCAAAGTGCCAATGAGTATCGATGTATTGTGATGCATCAATTATAAACAATTGTGAAGTACACCCATTTTGGAACATGTATGCGTGTTCAAAATTAGTGCACTTCACAATTTATCTACATATTTTTAACCAGACGTAGTGTTATTGTACATAATCAGTGCGCCAATACCAATACTCTAAAGCAGCACCCATTTTATAAAAGACGTACATAGGTAAATGCGTTTGTCCGCGTTCATGCGAGGCATGTAGTGGCGTGCCTACATACTCAACCACAAGGATTACGTATATGTACGAAAGGAATCAATTCGCATTCATTTAAAATCCCAAGGATTCCGGGTAGAGAGGAATCTGCCAACATCTGCTTATTCTCCAAGATTGGGAACCTGCTCTTATTTAATACTGTTGTCATTAAGGTGACACTAGCAATACATAATGCAGCATAAAGCAATAGATGTGCCACTGTGTGGCTGGTGCATAACCTGCATCAAGGCTGTTTTCACTGAGAGCTGTTCCTGTTGTTAACAGCGAAATGCGTGCATTGAACATGAAGTGTATTGTAGAAACATAGCAGCATGTGCAATGGAACTGCTCTGGGCTTCAGAACTTGTGGAACAGGGCAATGTAACATGAGACACTGCTGTGGAAATTTACCGATCAAAAATGTATATCCAACGTGGTAAGTACCGTGATTGACAATTCTTCACCGTTGCCTACTACACTCGCAAGCGATCCTCGGACAATAGCCGCTTTACACACATTCGACCAATTGGAAATTTGTGCGGCGTAGCGAGGTTTTATTCAATTTGGGGCTCATGGATAGTAAATGCAATAAAAATCCCCGCAGTTCGATAGCCTTATGACACCGCTTAACCGCACGGTCATGTCTATTTAAATAATGACAAAATATGCCATTTTCCAAGTACTTCCAGGGCAGTACATTGCGCAAGGCTGTGCAACGCCCCACCCGCGTGAGAAGCGCCTTCTGCTTCAGGAGCTCCTCCTTCGTCGTTCTCAGGCCAGCGATGAGCGACGAAAATGCGGCGTTGGTGGGAAGGAAAACGGTGGCCTCCAAATTGACGTCGGACAGGGCGCCCGTGAACTCGGCGGTCTGGAACAACAGTGACGAATTCCTTTGCAACCACTTTGTGATAGGGAATGTTCCGATAGTATCGTATTTTGCTATGTTGTTCCCGCGGCATTTTGATAACAGCTGAGTGTTCATGTGCATAAGTGGTGATCTATTAGTGTTTGTAATTTAATATGACTGTTCAGATGTTTGTTGAGCCGTGCCATGCGTTATCAACATAAGCTGTTAAGTAATAATTGTCCATTTATACTTAAGCAATCCATGGATTGCCATATTCTTCTGTTGATTGCCAACAGCAGGGAAAGTTTCACAGATCATGAATTTACATTCACTTTAAATTGGGCGACTGCCTCTCGCGTGAATTAAAGGGAAACTAGTCAAATGGTTGCACCAATGTCTTACAGCATATCATGAGGTTACATTGTCGTTTTCTTGAAGTCGAGCATTTACGTACAGAATTCATTTGTGCATACACCCACGACGTAGAAAATTTCTAATGTGCATGTCCAGAAAAAAAAACTCCGAAGCTCGCTGCAAAAGCAGAAGTCATGGTCAGGAAATTCAGAGAGGCATTTCCGAGTAATTTATCTGCGTGCTATTCCATTTTTCATGTTTCATGTGCATTTTTGTACATTCCATCGTTCAATTTTGTATGTCCCATTTCGTATACACCATATGTCCCATATTAAATCTCATATATATTTAAGAGCAAAATTCGCTAAAAGCACCTTTCGACTTAAAGAAGACGATAATAACCAGGAAAAATGGGTTACAAAAACTTAGCTACCAATTAACAAGAGGAAAAATGAAACCCGAGACCCGACCCCTTTGGACATTGTTCAGAAGGCAAATTTGTTCATTTCTGAGGGAAAACTCCAGCCTGACTAGGTAATAGACGCTTGGTGCAAACTGAAACGAAATCCGCAACCCTCAACGGATTGACTTGAGTTTTGGACCGCATACTCTAAACTCGTAAACACAGCTTTGTTCGAAATGTTATTAAGAATTGAAGCGCGTACTTTGAACGGCCGTCTCCGCAGCATCGTTGGAAGGTGAGTGGTTTTCTGGGGGTATGGCCCTTCACACAAAGTGATGTCGAATCCGAAATTCTCAAGGGACGTGCTTGAATTTTGTGTCACATGCTCCAAAATCACAAGGACGGCTATGCATGATATTTCATTGCATAACGAATTTCGTTGATGAATAAGTAGCGCACCAAATCCACAAAATGACACTTAATATGGGACGGAGGACGTGTTACACAATCCATTTTTCATTTTGCGAGTATAGACGCCAATGACAGCAAAACGCCGTTCTCGAAAACGCAGTAGAAGTAGACAAGTCCAAAGCTAAGGCATCGGTGTGCAAATCACAAAGCGAAGCTCGCCCGCGGTCAACGCCTAAAACAAATATTTAAACGCCGACTGCGCGCGGCACGCACCACCGCTGTTTAGCAAAGGAATTGTGTGCTAATCGTGCATTATGTAATTGCACACTAATGAGGAATCATTCCGTCCCTCCGGGACGCGCCTGCGCACCTGAAACACCTCGTTCAGCAGCGACAGCGCGGGGCTGCCCGCGACGCCCGCCGCCACGCTCGAGCACCCCACGCTCTGCCCCGCCACCTGCAAATCCTCCCCTCTCCCCACTCCCCACCCGACCTCCAACATGTCACACGCCTCTCCCCCCGGGCTCTGCAACCTCACCGCCCTCCTTTTCCCCAAAACGACCCCCACGGATGCGGATGTCGACGATCCCTGGGGTGGCCTTAAGGGCCCTGTCTGGCGAGATACTGGCCGGGATACGGTCTGAGGTGGGATTCGCGGTGGAGGAGGTGGCGACGGCGGCAGGCTCTGGGGAAGGATGGTGGGTGGGCGGAAGATGGGGGCAGGGGGGGGAGGCGGGGGGCGGGGAGGGGGGGGCGGGGGGACGGACTGGGGGAGGATGGGGGCGGGAGGCGGGAGGGATTGGGGCAGGACGGGGGTGGCCGGGACGAAGGCGGGGGAGGGAGGCGTGGGCACCTGTGCAGGGGGACAGGAGGGGCGTCAGATCCGGCTAGATTTCGGCAGCCTTTCTCGTTCTACCGTTCTTCACCGAGCACTGATGCGGCAAATTTGACACGTAATTTTGTCTCCAGTTGATCCACGCTAAATTTCAGCCTCGAGCCTCGGATATTCTAACTCGGTGTTGATCGCCTCTGATAGCGCGTTTTACACACATTTGCGTATCATACACCATTCATCGCGTTTTGCAGCTGCTGTGATGCACTGTGGGTGCCCATCGTACGTTTAGTACACAAGCTCTGTGTATTATCGTATTCAAAGTACGGGAGAGAATTCTTAGCCCGGCACATACCATAGGTGCGCCGTTGACGGCGATTCGAACGTCCGAGGTGGCGAATCCCGATGACTGACCGCCGGCGGGGGCCCCTCCTGCACAATTAAACCCATCTAATTCTATCAATGTCGATTTAGAATGAAGTTATGTTGCTGTAAATTTGAACTCCAATTCATTGCAAACCCGCATCGATGTGGCAGGTCTCGAAAACTGCCACGCAGTGGCAGCGACTCTGGTGCATATTTAAAATATTGACGATGTGCAATGAATATGAAGCAAGCAAGAGGATATCATACCGCATTCAATTCACATCTCATGCTATATTTAACCCTTAGTAGACCTTCAAACCTATTGAAAATGTATTTCAATCTATCACTCATTCTGGCCATTCTCTAGTCAATTTGGTGCATTTCAAAGGTCGGAAATGGAGTGAAAAGTATATATGTCAATTGGTATTAAAACACTCAATTACCCGCAAAATTCATGAATTTTCCATTTCTTTTCAACTCAAGAATTGCTGGCGCTCACCTCCGAATAATCCTCGGAGCAGACTCGAGAGCAGCAGCGTTTTGGTGATGAGGATCTGGCCACGCACCTGTGGCTCTCCGTCCCCGGGACAGCCGTTCAAGCCGGGAAGCCGAATTTGGCATTTGGAAATTCTGAGAGTTGGACAAAACCAAATAAAAAATTTCAACATGTTCAAAGTTGTTATTGCGGAATGTTTGTTTTTCAGCACATAAACAAGGAGCCATCAATCTGGCGCAACAGTGATGCGTGTCGCACTGCACACTCGATGGCGCGTCATTTTCATAGCACATCGTTAGAGCAGAGAATACTAGAAGAACTAGCGAGAGTACTATAAAATTCATGAGAAATAGTGCTGCAATTCGTGATCAACAACAAATGCTTTTGTTTTCTTTCATGTTGTTTCCATGGTATTATACTTTAAACAAATTACATATTAGAAGTTATATAAGTTGAAATAACTGCCTATGGAATTGTAACATGCACGTGTCCATAAAATTTAGAACTTTGTGGGAAAATTTTGCCAGAAAATTGAGAGCCACATACCTGTCGACGAATATGTCGGGAGTCAACGTGGTGCCGTCGTAGGGAAGCTGCTCCAGCATCGTGCTGTAGTAACCTTCCGAGCACATGCCTGCATTGAGACACGGATTTAACACAACGCTTTCATGGAATTAGAAAATTGCAATTTAAATATACAACGCCTGAAAATTTTCGGTAGAGGACCTTCAGAAGATATACGTACATTTTTGTGTGGGGCGTTGGAAAGGTGAATGGACTCACAGTAACAGACGACTGTACTGTACAGTGCTGCGCAGTAGTCGGCGACATGTCGTGATGATCGGGTGCGCCGACTACACGCGCCAGGTACGAGTTTTCACATGAGAATGATGGTGGTCAATTGGAAGCCCAATTCAGTTATTTTGATGTGACTAGAATTGCCGTGGATTGATTTTTTGACCATTGCTCTTTGACCGAAGGACAGAGTGAATGGCAGAGCGAGCGAAAGACTGAGGGTTGCAATGTCGTTTGAATTGACCTTGTTTGCAGCTTTTGATTTGGTATTACTAAAATCAACGCCATCACGAATGCGCTGCGGGCAGATGGCTCAAATCTCTGCCGTGGAACTTACAGTCTGCCAGAGATCCGTTCTTTCCGTAGACAGCCTCGATCTGACAGAGTAGCACCCAAAGTCCTTTAATGTGATAATGAAACTCAAATTCAAGTTCAAAGTTCTTTCTAGTTCAAAGTTGCCATGTCTTAGACATGCAAATTTTGTGCAAACGTGAACAAAACTGCATAGAGCGCAGTTTTGGGTTGCGTGGACGGAGAACTAAGGAGATGTCCTTACTTTTCCATCCACGCAACAGAAATGTCATGACATCTATATCAAGAAAATTTGCTACATATTATTAACTCCATATTTTGGGTAATATATCCTCTGAAGCAATACTTCAGTTAAGCGCATTATCGTGTATCTTTCGTCATATATCCAAGTGTCTGAAAGGCTGCTGTTGCCTGCTGGCTGCCTTTTCAATCTCCGAGGTACAACATTTCAGAAAGATAGCTGTGTTCAAATTAAACAAGTATTCTAACTTGTTGAGAGCCATATTTAAGCAGAATTTTATTTGAAAAGCTTAGCATTTCGAATTTCAGGTCCATTTGACCTCTCTTTTATATTGGCACTTCCGTGCATCGATTCTTTTGTACACTATGCCCACATGTTTCAAACTTGTGTCACGCTAGGCGCCTTAGTACATCTAAAATGCTGGATCTTTTTGATTCCCGGGCGAAGGCAGTTTTCCTCGATTACAGTATTGTAATTCAATAAATGGCATGAATGAATTAATTATATTAATGAACTGACGAAGGCAGGCAGGGTCGAGGGGTGGCGATCCCTGAATGGGAATTGTACGCTCGAGTCCACGGCAACGGTTTACAGCCGAGACAAAAGGACAACAAGCGTTCTGCCTTTTATATTCAGTTCGTTCATCAACATCCTTAATGTAATTCCTAATGCTTCGTCATCTTTTCATGCATTCAGTCATTAATGACACTCAATCAGTTCCAGCTGTAACAGAACGAGTTGCGCACACCTGACATGGCCCAACGGAGTTTGCATGGCATGTAATCCTGTTTGCACGGACATTGGATGGAGCAGAATCAAAACCGGCCCGTTCCCACCTTCTCGCAGCAACCCTGGGGGTGCTCCGCCGTACAGGTCAGGAGAGCGTCGCTCAGGACGGTCATGTTGACTTCCGCTGTCCGATTTATGCAAGTCATCTCGTCGGTCATCCCATACATTGCATCTTCGCCCTGCAGCTGCTGGAGACCCGCGTGCAGGCCTGCGCACGGAAGCCTCAGTCAAACCAAATTAAGCGATTGAAGGAAAACGTAGAACCGAATTTTTATAACCCAGTAGCTGATAGGTGACAATGAAACATGTCAATGCAGCTATGAAGTTATATATAACATGGCGGTATGTTGCACCAGACGGCTGCAAGCTGCATGCATGCAGTGTGTGGACATTGAATGCGGATCTTAAATGATATGATGTGCAGCAATTTATCTCCCAGTGGAAAAACTTCTGAACAGCTTAGAGAAGGACATTTGTTAATTTTGTGCCTCAGTGGTTTTAATCCACCGATGATCAGAGCCGCTAATTGGCGAGCAGGAACGTTTGGTTCCTCAACTTGGGCCAGATTCGAACATCTCGCCATCTGAGAATGACGCCAGCCTTCAGCCGACCTGAAGAACAAGAAATATATTTTTGCGTCTCTGTATATAAACCAGTACAAATTTTCAGTCAACAACATGTGTTTCACTTGTAGCTCACGAGTTTCCGTTGGAAAATATCACCTCTCATCGCATTAGTAAAGCAACAACGGAAATCTGGTCGCAGCCAGTCGGCGATCGCTGATCAACGGAAACTGCGCAGGGATAACTCTTCGGTGTCTGCGGAACACTTTCGAGATAATCTTTGCCTTTATATTACTTCCCCATTCCGAATAGTCCCTCTTTTTCATATCCCAGGGCCCATCTGCTGGAGACCACGAAACAAACATGAAAAGCAGAGCATACCAGATACGCCGACTGCATAGCACCCACGCATATTGTTTTATTTCTCTCACCCTTTCCTGTGCCGCCCAGCCCATCGTTTGCAGCCGAGGCGCCGCAACTGCACGCAGCAGTCAGCAGCAACGCTGCCGCCACGAAGGCGGCGCCAGGGTGGAGTCGACCCTCGGGCCTTTGCATCTCCCGCAGCTGCAAGGAAGAACATAAAGTAATCCTCATTATTTCTAAACATTTGACACATGACGAACAAAAGCCCCTTGCAAAGTGGCAAAGTCGGGCAATGGACCCAAGCGCATGCTTTGCTCGAATCCACGGTGTTTGTCGGAAAACACATCTGGAGTCAATTTGCGACAAGCGTCGCGTCCAAGGGATCGCCACTCTCCAGGCGTCCATTTTGCAGATTCGAGACATTATCAAGGCATCGAATATCGGACCTCGAGTACCGGTGCTCTAGTCACTTGATATCGCGATACAGGCCCAGGGCATGCGCCGGCGCGAGCGCATCAAGCCAGTCCACGTGCCACACCCATTAAATCATTAACGCGGCGTGCTATACACGCAATTACGTAAATGTAGCGCAACGTTTCGGCCCAATTGTCGTCAGAGGCCGCGTCCATACGGCCATCGGGATGGCGCAGCCATCGTGTTTCGCTTTCATTTGAAAAAAAGAGCGGGTGACGCATCACCCGGGAGTTCAGCGTCCGTTCGGGAGAGCGCAGGTGCGCGTGGAGGAGAGGCACCATCTCGAAATTGGGAACAACGGCCACTGGGCGGCGGCCTCCAACCGCCAGCCCGACGCCAGCAGCAGAGAACAGCTCGAAGCCAAATCACGCCCCTTCCTCGCACCGCCAAATTCCGGCGACAGGCAGATCTTGTCGGAATTTATAAGTCCAATCAGATCCGAGCGCGTGGCTGTCTGCCCGCCCGCGGCCGTGGCCACGTTCTCCATGCAGAACTTTCGCACCTTAGGAACGCGGGCAGCGTGGCGCTGCGCGGAATCAGCTGCGTGGCACCTCCCATCCCCCACAGCCCTTCCTCAAACGCGTTGTTCTCAGATCGTGGCACGCGGCGATCGAAAAATTGCCTGCTCAAGCACCTGCCCCGCAGCCCAGCGCCAGCAGCAAGCACCCGCGCGTCCCCCATGCACTTCCCTTTCGAGAATCACCAAATTCCGATGAAGGGCCGATCTCGCCGGAGTCTGCATGCAAGCCAAGCCCCTCGACGCGGATTGCGGCATGGAGACGCGCGAAGAGGCCCCCGGCTCCATCGTCGCCGGGGCCTCGTCCACCCCCCGCGACCCAAATCCTCATGGGCTTTGAATCCGCAGCCGCCAAAGCTCCCCGGAAACGCGGATCCGCTCAAGCCACCTCGGCCTGCCGAAAATCCGTGCACCCAACTCGCGCGACACCAAACCCCGTCCGCCAATCGCGAAAGACGGCTCCCCACTCCCTCCCCAAGAATCTGTCCGCCGCCCAGCAAAGCAATTCGCACAGCCAATGGGCGGCCGGCTACAGGAGCGTTTCAGCGCCGCTGCTCCCGCACGCCGACGCGTGGCCAGACTGCAGCCGCGATCGGAAGGTGAAACCGCGTCGGCCATTCAGGACTGCCTACCTCATCCGCACTCTGAAAACGTATACAAAAACCGACACCCCGCGATTCGCGCACCCAATGGGCAGCCGGACTTCGGCGAGCCTCAGCGCCGCCCCTCCTACCTTTCGACGCTGGCCCTAGCTACGGTCGGACGGCTCCCGGCAGGCGGGGGCGCGGCGTATTTATGGGTTGGGCCGCCGTCGCCCGCAGCGATTCGGGAACCGACAAGCCCTAGAGGCGATCGGCTCCTCCTTTTCAGCCAACGAGGTGGCCAGGCGTCCAGAAAATAGGTGACCAAGTCCAGAAACCGGGTGCGCACGAGGACAGTTGGGCGGGCCGATTTCGGGCCAACGGGGGCCCGGCGTTTGACGTCAGGGAAGCTTCCAGGTGTCGATTCGATGGCGTCATGCGCAAGAATAACGGGAAGTGAGCTGCGTATTTTTTTGCGTTTGCTGTGTGGGTTGGGATGTATGCGCATTTCTCCCACGAGCGCACGGCAGGGGCCGAATTTGCGCACATTTAATTCACAGCTGAGGCACATTTAAATACTGCGCTCCATGCATGTGATGCCTTCAGGCGTCCACAAATTTGGGCCAAGGCATGGCCCGCTCGGATGATCCACCATCCTGCACAATGAACACCTGTTGTACCGATACTATGTTGTACTAGTACCAGCAGTAGTGGCACTAGTGCCAGTACTGCCAGTACTACTGCTAGTAGTAGCAGTACTGGCAGAGCCAATTGCTGTAACTGCTAGCTGACTAGGCCCACAGCGACGTCACCATCGCAAAATATGTGGCGGCGCGCCGCGTCCCGTCTCAGATTGCTGGCATCCTGACGATCAAAGCGGTATACTTCGCAGCCAGATTACATAATATAGTGCACGAGATAACAATTAAGATAATGCACGGCTATGCACTGGCGACTGGGCCGCGGCACGAGCTTGCTGTTCCCAAGGAAACGCGCGGCGAGGCGGACAGATTTGCGTGGTGAGAATCCGCCGAATGCATTGGAGGCCCGCGGAGAATTCCCATCGTTGTCAACGTTGTGTGCAAGCCAGCTGACGTAAGCCACAGCGCTGGAACCCAATGGATTCCGGCTGCGGTTGTGTGGATTCGGCTAAATTGGGGCGCAGTGCTTTGCGCTGAGCATCAAACACTAAGCACACGTGCAACGGGGCACAATGCTTTGCCCTCGGTTTTGAGTGCCGACGTGCACAAAAATCATATGCTCAACGTGGCCATTTTGTGGTTACCAGATTGTGTCAATTCTTTACATTGTGTTGGATAACAAGGTCTGAGATCTGGCGGCTGGAGTTTGTTGTCAATCGGCGCCGAGCGTGTACAGCTGCCGTGTGTACATGATGTTGTCCGTGCTCACAACACATCTTGGGCTATTGGAACACCATGCGCGTCGCAGTGCAGAGATCGTCGATCACTTTATTCAATTGGTTGGAAGTTTATCAAGGGGCAATGGCCTCCATTTCCTGGAACAACTTTGTTCATGCAACATGGCGCGTCCAATATTCGCATTCACCAGGCACACTTAGACCCGTTCGCCAAGCAGCCTTGGGCCAGGAAGACCCAGATATTAAATCGCCTGTTGGGAGGCGAATCCTTGTGAACGACTCAACCCAAAAGTAGGGCATCCTATCACAGGCAATCTTCCTCGAGGAAGAAGAAGCTCCTTCTATTCTACATTCATACTTCGTTGCAGCAGTACTTTACTTGTACCACCCCCACACAGCAAGTCATACCTTTGTCTTGAATTCCCTCGCAGCTTGAATAGTCGATGACACATCGCATGTGGCAACCAATATTCAGGATCATCAGCACCAAAGCACTGTTCCAAAAATTACGTTGGGCTGAAACCAAATAAACTACAGCTAACAAGCGGCATGTTAAATGTGGTGCCGCTTCCCGCTTCCTCTACCTAACTCCTTTGCTTTCTGCCTATTCCATCCTGGTGCGTCTTCCAGTCTCAGCCTTCTTGCAAATTCCAAATGTCTCTGCTCATATCCAGTGCGATCTGTCTGCTTCTCAGCTCACAAGCACACACGTTTGTTCTGACCATAAATATTATATCTATTGAGAACTTCGATGTGCAAATAATCTGTGCATATTGTGCTGAAGATGTGTACAAGGAGCTTGGTGTGCAATATCTGACAGCTCCAAACTGGTTCTGTGCTCATCAGGCTGACTGTTTTCTCTTGCAAGCACTGCTATCCAATCAACATCCATTTGTCCTGTGCATATGTCCCAAACCCAAGGCGTCGTCAGGTTCAAAGGGTGATGGCCATACGGAGTAGACTTCACCCTGTTCCGATCCCATCGACAATTTGGGCAACGTTTCCACAACACGAGGGACCACTTCGCTTGGCACTGATCCGAAGTCCCTTTCCTGTCCATCTCCTTGCCTGACAGTGTCCTGCAACCGCCGTGCGCCAGCAGCAGCAACTGAACCTATGGAAGCCATGGATGGGAAGTTCACATTCATTGATGTGCACAGTGAGATAGAATTGTCTGAGGACATGAGGCTTTGAGGCCACATTCTGATGTCCAGAGGAAGGAAACAATGCCAGCCTGTTGCGATCAAGCATCACAGTGATAAGAGCTGATATATTATTAATTTAATAGCTATTTTATCCCGGGGGACATAGAAATTACGTCCGTACCTGCATTCGCCACGCAAGCACGCAGTACTGTGTAAAGCAGTACTGTGTGAAATCGCAAATGTTCGTCGCTCGCGCCTCGACGAATCTCTCACCGCGAGCACGGGCCCCTTGGCGCACAGGTAACCGCGTGGCTACGTTTGCTAGGCGCGTTTCGGGCGGCGCTGCGCGCGTTTGACTTCGGCCGCGGGCCAGCGCCATGACGTCAACGCGGCGTGCATGGTGGGGAGTGGATTAATCGCAACGCTTGAGCATCTTCAACCCTTGAAAATGGCCCAATTGAACGCCACAAATCCGGCCAACAAGCCTTAAATCCAAATGTAAAGGATCCCAATTTCCCAACATGCTGCAGTCCCTCACCAGATACATTGCTGCAGCGGCGCAAGCTCAACCAAGTCAAGGCAGTCAATCCCCAGCAATCCCTCGCTGGACACTTTACCGCAAAAAGGCAATGCCAGTGAAGTGCTCAATATGGCCCAGGCCATCACAGCATGTATGCCTACAATATCTCAACGACAATTCTCTGAGAGCCGTTAAGCCCCCGACATTCGCTAGCCCACTGTCTGTGATATTGTGGACAAAATCCAAGTCCAGGTTTGTGAGGCGCACAAATGCGATACATGCGCGATGCCCATGTACGTGATCCTTTTGCACTTTAGCAGCCCCAAGTGACTGAGGGTTGTGAACTTATCAATTTGCGCAAGGCCCGTGTCACTGATACGCCCATCCGCTGTGTGGGATGGATGATGATCTTCCAAATTCAGGAAGGTGAAGGCACCGAGTTTTCCGATGGCCATCATGCACGATTCAGGGATGCAGCATAGTCCCAAATCCAAGCACTTGAGCAGCGTCAACTCCGCGCAACATGTTCTACACCCCCACCTGATATCCTCATGCGGCCACGCAGATCCAGGTGAGTGAAGCTGAACAACCGACCCACGTGCTGCATACCTGTAATTTGTAATTTGCGCAGATCTAGAAATGCCCTGGTGCTCAAGGCCAGTCCATTTCACAGTGCGCCCCAAATGCGCATCAGAGATGTTGTCATGCAGCTGTCACCAGTAGAAAACAGCCTATTCGCGGTGCCAACTGCGACGCCATTTTGACACAAATTGATGCCATCACAGACGCTTCCATGCCATCGCACTCACTGTGATGGCATCAATTTGTGTCAAAATGGCATTGCAGCTGGCATCGCAAACAGGCTGTTTTCTACCAGTGTGTAGGCGCAGCTGCTTGAGAGATGCCAAATTGTCGAGCTGCCCAAGGCTCGTGTCCGGAGCTTGTGCGCCCCAGAGATCTTCATGAGTTTCTAGCTGCGTGAGGGCTGTCAAGCTTCCCACAAGGTGAAGAACCTCATAACTGAGGGAGGCCATCCTCAATTCCAAGTGCATCAAGCGCTTCAGAGCTTTCAGCCGCGCCAATGCACTAGCGATATGATCCTTCCTAACAACAACCAACAATTCTTGCAACTTTACAAACTTGTTGGCAATTAAGCACAGGGCACCTGAAACATTTACCAGTCATCTTGGGATCCATTTTGACCTCGCGCCGACGTTCGCTTTTGTAACAGCACCATTTGCCCATCGGCCCCACCATCTGGTTCCCAGTCGAGCAGCACGCAACACAGCATGGCTGCTTCCCTGCCTCTTCCTCTCGAAAGCCTCTTACAGCCATCCAGTATAAGGAACGACAAGTTGCTCCGGTCGCCCATTATGCTATCACAGAGCCAGCGTGTGCGTCAGCAAGGGCATGAACTGTGGTGGTTAATGGCAGCTACAAACAGGACACACAATGCTGAAGACTTGCCAAGCGACACTTTTTGGCAGGAATAAAGATCCATTGTCCCTGAAGAAGTTGAACTATGCCAAACAGTGGCCATGCCCTCCTAACAAGCAAGAATTTCGCATCCTTGTTCCATCCCAAAAATTATGTGCAAGTTGCATCGTTCAATGAGAAAAGCAACGGCCTGGAGAATCTCAATTTTCATACGTTTTGAGCGCTGAATGCGAATAGTCAAAACAGTAAGAAGGGCAAAAGCGGAGAGCAACACACCTGACAGTAAAAACATTGAAAGAGGCGTCGGAAAAAAGTTGCATATCCTGGATATACATATCCAGGATATGGCCATATCCAAGGATATGGCCTCCATATCCTGGGATATGCTGGCCATATCCAGGATATGCATATCCAGGATATGGCCATATCCCTTCATATCCCTGGATATGGCGGCCATATCCTGGATATGCATATCCGGGATATGGCCATATCCCAGGATATGGGCTCTCATATCCTGGGATATGGCCATATCCTCGCCCTTATCCTCACCATATCCGCGATATGGGCGCCCATATCCCAGGATATGGCCATATCCTCGCCCTTATCCTCACCATATCCTGCGATATGGGCGTCCATATCCTGGATATGGAGCCACAGTATGTTCGGGGACAACCCCGAATGGGGATGGTCGCGTTGAATTCCGTTTTCTTCCCGCACTCTTGGGGGAGCACGCGAACCCCGGGCGTCTTGCGTGTACGTGCGGCGTTGCCTGCGCGGGAAAGCGAAGAAGACCGACGACGCAGCAATGCGGGGGTTCCCGCCGTGCGTCTCTAAGACCCCCGAGGTCAGTTGAGGCCGTTGGAGGGAGCATTGGACATCGTGGAATGGTGGGTTGGGCCGCGGCGCGTTGCGCACGTTTTATAAGGTGGTCAATGCCTGGTGCTGAACGCTGGTGGCCCGTGTGGCTGCCTAGAGATTTTGAAAGTGATCGGCGAATTTTTGGCGATGCCGCACATTATGCAGATTTGGACGATTGGTAGATCCAAAACCCGTCAGGTTGCGTGGAGGGTGTGGCAGTCCCGGCGGCTAGTATTAGCAGAAGCGCTGGCAGCCAGCGGCCTCCTGGCTTTGTCGCCACTTGCAGGCAAAAATCTATCGATGCCGGACATGATCGCAGATCTGGACGATGAGTTGATCCGCAGCCCTTCAAATTATCGTGGGAAAGGCAGGCCACGGCGAGCAGGGGCGCGTTGGGCCGCCGAAAGGGAGAAGGCGTTGGCACCTGACCCTGGCGCTTCTTTCTGTTGGATGAACGATATAACAATTCTTCAGTTCTTCGATTCTTCTGTACGTTTGAAAGAGTAAGGGTGTGTTATTCTCTCCGTGGTTCCCACCGCACGCTGCTGCTGCGGCTCTTAAGGGCGGCCAGAAGGCCAGCGAACGCCTCGCCATGGTTGGCCGGGCCCGGGTCTTCCCAGTTGTCGGCGCCGTGTTTGCTGTGCTTCGGCGGTGGGTCCCGCAACCGGGAGTTGACTCGTCAACAGCACATGCGGCGGTTGCCGCCTATTCTGACAGGCACCAGTGAGAATGATTCTGGCATTATTACATTACGCCGGCGCTGTACCGGCAGATGTCCACCGTCATTTTGAGGTTTTAGTTTCTGTCATTCCCGCCAAACCCCGCCTCCCCCGTGCTGTGCTACCACGTCCGTGCTGTGCTACCGCGGCGTGGAGCAACGGCAGCCACTGGTCCGAGCGAGACGCCGCGCTCCAAGGACAGGCACGCGCGGCCACCGGCCCACGCCCGCGAGTCGCACGGCTCCCTCCCCGCCGATCTGCCCAACAAGAAGCACCGCACGGGGCAATCCAACGACGAGGTCTGCCCCCCTGCCCCCCCGCCACCCGCCTGGCCCGCCGTCCGCATCGCCGTGTCCCGGTGCCGAGTGTTCTCACTTCTCGCATCGCGGGTGGCAGATTGTGGATGATCAGCGGCTGCTGAGGGCGAGCAGGGAGATCGCCCGGCCGAGGCTGCTGCCCATGGCCGACCACTAGGCGTTCGTGTTCCCGTACAGGCCCTCGCCACCGTACAGCCCGCCGCATAAGGTGCGCCCCCGGCCTCGCCTCACCGCACAGCCCGATCGAGACACCCCTGCCGCCGGTGGCTGACGGTCGCCACGTGTGTGCGTCCGTGATTGTGCAGGAATGGTACTACGTCTTCGAGCTCGGCGACAACCTGTCCTCACGGTGTAAGCGCCAGAACTGGTGGTTTCTGTGCCTGGGAAGTGCTGCCCCTGCAATTCTGGGCATGAGCCTATGAGTCGCGCCTTTGCCGTTTGGACGCAGACAAGGTGCTTGCGAGGATCGGAGAGGGTAGGCGGTTGAATAACAACGCATGACCCATGATCTAATGCAGAAAGGATATATGGTGAATGGTAGCCTGCCTGGCAATGCGGTAGAAGTTGAAAGCCCTGGCTGAAAGTGTGTGGAAATCGCCTGACGGATAGAGGAGCAGCCTTGTTGCTATGCATACTTGTTTGATGCATGGATACATGGCATTCATGGTGGCTTGTGCAGTGCAGCTGGAGGTGCTGAACACACTTCAAGTAAACGACCCTGAAGGGAAGAGGCAGGTCATCAGAAGAGACACCCTTTGCGTTGTTCAGCAGGCTGTACGCATGCATGTTGTGATTTGGCTGAATACTGTGGGTGCTGCTGTTGCAGGTACTGTATGGGCACCCATGAATGGTTTGATTGCCGGGGACATGTGCGCAAGGTGAATGTCCTTCTGTGCTGTGAAGGAGACTTGATGCATCCAGATTCCAGCAAGGTGTTCATTGTTGTTTACATTTCCTGCTAGAATGTGGAGGTGTGAGCATGGTTCAGAAGTCAAATTATGTGGGGATGTTTGCTGTATGGCTGGTGCTCCTTAGCATTGATCAAAGTCATTGTGCTGTAGCCATGTGCCATTGCGTTGGCACTGTGATCGTATCAGTGCACTGTTCATCTCAATCTCAAAAACTTTTCCAGTTTTTGTAGTCATGCCATAAAGACTTGTGCCACTTGCTTCCAGTCTGCACACGCAGCAAGCTTGTCTTTTCACAGGGAAATGATCGAAAAGGTTTCTTCCATTCTGCCCTGCAGGATTTCGAAAGGCTTGAGCCAGCCTGTACTATTTCCTGCAGCAGATTGACTGCCATCCAGTTTCCATTCCTGCGGTGCAGTTGCTGGAAGCCATTGCATACATGCAGTAGATCAAGCTCATACACACAGACCTGAAGCCTGAGAACATACTGCTGGAGCGACATGGGGTAGAAAAGGTCGGCAGCACCCCATCAACTGGAGACCGCTGTCTGCATCATCGCAGAGTCGCAAGGTGGTTCTATCTCAGAGCACAACCAATGCCAGCCCAGATATTTGTACTTGCACTTGCCCACCGCCACGTCTTGCACAGATCCTGGAGGATGTGTTGTGTCTGCCTGCTGTGGAGGATGTGCCCGCTGATTGTTTTGAAGTTTCATCGATTAGGGTTGCAGTAATCAGCAAACGGCAGGGTAAGGTTGTATTCATGGCAATGTTGCACAGTTTGTTGTGTGACATGTCAGGGAGCTGGTGTGTGCTGACACTGTGCAAGTGTGTGTGACAGGTGGAGAGGTGGTGACGGCGAGGATGGTGTGGTGATGTCGACACAGGTGGTGGCCACCCATGGGCTGCTGGTCCAGTATTGCATGATGGTGCCAAGGCTCAACTAGGGTGGCAGTCTGGCAGGCATCGGTGCAAAGGAATGGTTAATGGGAGTTGTGTTGTCACTGCATTCATAATAGATAGCTGCTTAGAGAACTGAGAGGGAGATGATTTTATGGGTAGTTGCTTGGCCAGAGATATGGACACAATTTGATTTGCAGTTGTTGTAAAATCTGTAAAACAAATCGTTTCAGAGATTGTGTGCGCCTCTCGTTGACGACCGTACGCGCCCATTGTGAGCGCCACATATTCAGCATATGGTCATATCCTCGTTCATATCCTCCCATATCCTTGCCATATCCCAGGATATGGCCGCCCATATCCTGGGATATGGCCATATCCTCGTCCATATCCCTCCCATATCCTCGCCATATCCCAGGATATGGGCTCCCATATCCTGGGATATGCCATATCCTCGTCCATATCCCTCCCATATCCTCGCCATATCCAGGATATGGGCTCCCATATCCTGGGATATGGCCCATATCCTCGTCCATATCCTTGCCATATCCCAGGATATGGGCGCCCATATCCTGGATATGGGCCGCCCATATCCAGGATATGCATATCCTCCCATATCATATTCGATATCCTGGATATGGGTGAGGATATGGGCGTTTCCATATCCT
>CAJHUC010000432.1:0-40442 GCA_905146915.1 Ostreobium quekettii | reverse complement strand
ACCAGGTTGGCGTTGATGCCTTTGATCACAGTTTGACAGTATCACAAGTCAAGTACTTGTTGCCATTGCAGTTTGCAGACGATGTTGGGTGGAGCAACATAACCAAAGACGATTTTGTGGCCCTTGATGTTCTCTGTTCCATACTATACAAACAGCAAACTGTACAAATAACGGCAGAAACCGGTGGCAGGGTCACAAAGGTTCTTGTTGCCCAAGAAAGACAAGAATCGGGGATCAGGCCCCTGTGCAACAGTGTTGTGAGGCCTTTTGTATCGATGGGACGCTATCCGAATGTGATGAATGAAAGAGCATGTGGTTGTACCTTGGGTGTCATTGTTGCTGTATGGCTGTTGCTTATCATGAGCTAGGCAATATTTCATCCCTGTGCAGTGACAGTACTGGGCCACTCAGCTGTGCAGAGTAGTTTATGCCTGTTATGAATTATGACGATTTATGGTTAGTCACTGCCACGTACTTGTGTTAGTTGTCCCCGGTTCTTGACTGTAGCAGCGTACTAGGCTGACAGACCAGTTTCTCGGTATTGCTGCTTGCTCATTTGCAGGTTTTATCACACCTGAGCTGCATGTTATGGAGAAGAAAAGGGGCCATATGAAGAGCGCTGTTGCTGCCCATAGCAAAGTGCTTATATGCACCTGCCTGTAAAGGAATATCTCAAGTTCATTGTCTTGCATTTGGTTTTGAAAGGCATTCTAATGTACTAATACAGTACGTATGTTGTGGGCTACAGCGGAACGCCATAGAAAAGCCCACGAGCACCAAGGCCCAGGGCTGTTGCAGTTCATGGAACAAAACTGGCATACACAGGGGTAAACAGTAAAACTGCAGCATGCAGATAATTCTGGGGAACAGCGCATTCAAAACCTATCTGTTTATGCAAAATATCACTGAAGGAAGATAAAAAGAAACATACAGTTGTTTGGCATTGTTCAATGCAGCACTTCAGCTGTTTGTGTCACATACAGGAGTAAATGTATAATAAAAATTGCAGTGCCATGCCCATTGCATGCCAGGCAATCGCAGATCTGCGGCAGCGCACAGCGCTGAGGCACCCTTCTTGTCCGTGACCCCTCCCACAGAGATGGTTAATGTGATAACAGTTGACCGTCAGGCGTGGCAACCTTTTCGGCGATGCGATGGTGGACCTCAGCCGACTAGGGCCCAATATGAAGGGCCGGCTGATGGTCACCTTTGTTGATGAGCATGGCATCGAGGAGCCTGGCTTGGACCATGGGGGTCTCATGAAAGAGCTTGTGGAGGAGGTCATGAAAGCGGGCCTTGACCCTCAAGCTGGCCTGTTCAAGGCGAATGCCGATGGGCTGCTGTATCCCAGCCCGCTGGCTGAACGCCTACAACAAGGGCCTCAGATGATGAGATATCTGGGTGAGTGCCATTGCTGTGGTGCCTTTGCTGGCATCAAAGCATTGCAGCACATGTAGAGTACAGGTGCTGCCCCCATCGTATCAGTAGAGCTGCTGGTCTTGTGCCACCAGCGACCATCGTTGCTTTCATGAAACTCTCATAAAGTCGACCTTATCGAATGTCAAAGGTAGAGTTGTTTTGGCTTCGTCCCATGTTAGTAAATCTTTGAGCATTTGCACAAAAGGCAAGTCTTGTTGCGTGAATGGGCCAGGTGGGTAGGTGAAAGATAAGGAGTGATGAGGATGGGGGACAAGGCCTTTGGATTCATTGTTGCTCACTACAGCCGTTTTGTGGTTCTGAACGTCATTTGATGTGCTGAACTGCAGTGCAAGGGTAGGGAATATGTTTGTGGCTTGGTTTCACTGACAACAAACATTGTGTTGAAGATCATGTTCTGGACTTTGGACAATAAGCCACTGTGATGTGGACTCAAATCCAAGAAAATGTGGTGCAGCTTCCTAAGTGCACACAAACACATTTGCCATTGATAATTCTGCTTCCCCTCCTGCTCTCACCTGGTGGTTGACGATGCCACCCCTTCCATATGAAGGAGGACAGCAGGCTGCCAGAAAGAACACAGGCAATCCCTTTATAGGACAACAGTGCTGCTCATTGTCCAACAAGAAGGCCGTGACTAGCTCACTGTTACTGCAGGACACATCCCACAGGGCCACATTATGCAGAGATTCTGAATTTATGGTCTGATGCGCTTCTATCGCCAGCAAATGAGAGCTTTGTCCAGTGCTTGCTTGCAGTCGCAGTTAGTCTTTGTGAAGTATTGCATCACTGTTGTCCAGCAAAAAGGGCTTGTGTTGCAAATTGACAGAGTCGACGGTTGTTCGTTGTGGTGCACCTGTCTCCAATCTTTGTACTGGCAATTTTCCATGCAGGTAGTGGAATTTAGGCTCCTTGCAGTTTCCTTTTCCAGCAGATTTATGCGAAACAGCAAGCATTCTTGAACAAAAGACTATGGAAGCAAACCTATGATATGCTGGAAGGTTCGAGGACAGTGCTTTCCCATGTTGGTTTTGGTGCAGTTGAAAGGAACCCTCTGTGCTTGGCACAGGCCTGATGCTTGGAAAGGCGCTGTACGAAGGGCTGCTGGTGGACATCCCCCTTGCCCCGTTCTTTCTTCTCCGACTGCAAGGCCGGATGCTGATGTTCGATGACTTGGCCAGTTTGGACCCTGAGCTGCACAGGAGCTTGCTGCAGGTGGGGGCATATTGTGCCCTCTGGGGGGCGGGGAGAGGACTGACAGTCATGGCAAAGATCGCCTTTTGAGCAAGAAAATTGCCACAGTAAACACGCAGTGTGCACGTGCTTCAAGGTAGTTTGTGGGGCTCCTTCACATACTCCAAAGACAATGCACAAGTTTCTGAATGCAACAGTTGCACAGCATCAAAGAGGCAGTGAACATTCCATGTAAGGAATTTGACTGCCTGAACAACACCAACACAAGGATGTGCTGACTCCATTTCCGTGAGGTGCCGTGCCATTGGTGCATAAGGCGGGAATGCATAATCGCGTGCATGCTGTTCTCTTCCGATGTATTCATCGTGTGGAACCATATTATCCCAAACCAATTGCCCTTTCAGTACACAGGTCAGATGGGTTGTTTACCAACTCAGAAAGTTTGTCACACACTGATCAGCGCAGTTTTGATTTGTAAACCGCAGTCTGCAAATACCCACAACGGAAATCCTAATCCAAAAACAAACAGAAAAGATAACAAATGGAAATAAATATCTCACAAATACTCGACAAAATTAACAGAGTCTATTCTCCGCTTGCACATCCACTGTGCACCCCTCCGTGGAGGCCCAGGTGGGCAGGACTTTGTTAGCTGAAAAGAAGCTCATTCGCTGCCGCCTATTTTTTCGGACCAAACCATAGATTTTCAACACTATTTGACCTTCAACAGGCACTGAAACACTATCACTCACAAGGTGCAAAAGGAAGCGCTATAACCATGCAGTGCCCAAGGCACCAACTCGAGGAGTTGGTGCAGGACATCCCCTCAATACACATAACTTGAGTCCCAAGACATGAGTCCAGATGATTATGTTCCATTGCTCAAAACCTGCCTTTGTTTCTACGGTGCAGTCACTGTACCTATTAGTGCATCAATTGATGCACAGATTGGTACAACAATCATTGCATTCAATCGTCCAACAATTGGTGCACGAATTCATGCACCGACTGATGCACCATTTCACACACAATTTGGTGTGCTTAACTTGATCCTAAGAGGTCGAATCCAGGTGACTGAAGGTCAGTGCGATTGAACATGTTCAACTCACGTTGAAACTCGATTGCAGTCATTTGCCTCCCAACCCCTCAAACACTATTTCTATTTGGCCCTAGCATTATACAGTTGTGTGTATTGTGTCACAACCATGAAGGAACATGAGGGTAGTTCGGCTGACCGCACAATGCTGCACCATTGGGTTAATTAGAGGACTGCACTTGCGTAGCGCGCACGGATATCTGGCCTTGTAAACCGCAGTCTGCAGGTATTTGTATTCATTCAGGTTAGAATGCAGCTGTAGGCCAATCATTTGCTCCTGGAAATAGGGCGGCCATTAATTTGTCCGTGCAGCGATAGTGGCTTTGACAAATGCAGCCAAGTACTCGACATTGCTTGTATGTGGCTCCTACAGCAATGATGAAAGCGAATATGTTGCTGCTCTGCTGCAGGTGAAGCACTACGATGGGGATGCAGCTGACCTATGCCTAGACTTCACTGTCGAGGATGAAATTCTTGGCCAAAGAGTGGCTGAGGACCTGCCAGATTTGACAGGGTCCCACTTGCCGGGATCAGAACGGCCAGTAACCAATGACAACAAACTGCAGTATGTGCATCTCGTCGCCGACTGGCATGTGAACGTCAAAGTGGGCCGCCCGGCGCAAACCTTTGCTTCTGGTTTGGCCGAAGTCGTGCCGCTGCCCTGGCTAAGGTGGGTTTGAACATGTGTTGTGACGTGTTGTTACCTGCCGTTGGCATTTGAGGTGGAAAAGCCCAGTTTTTTGTGGTCAGCGGTCGAACGCGCCCAGAGGAACCGAGTTACAAGAGTCCTTCTGGCCAAGCTGTACTGGAACCGCTGCCGCTGTGCTGCTGGTCAGGTGCTTTGTTTGGGGATATCCGACTTTGCGTAACATTGTTGCAAGCCCTTGTTGAGTGTACTTATCTGGATTTTGCAATCATTGCCTGTTGCTCACATGATAGGAGAAGTCGATTTGCCACACTGTGACAATATGTTTATTGTGCAGCTGGCCTGGCTGTGGTCAGCCCCCATCCGTACCAGCCAGTTTCGTGTGCTGCCTAGTCATTGTCAACACTCAACAGGCCTTGAGGCATTGCTAAGGTGGCAAGAGACCCCTGATGTGATGCAACAGAGGTGGCATCCAGGTACACACAAGAACACCATTATCAGCTCTGTTATGGTCTGTGCTACTAGGGCGCCAATATGTGCAGGAAACGTTGCTAGTTGACTGCCATCCTCGATGGAATTCGTGGCAAATGGGTTGTGGCATGAGGTGAATGAAAACCTGGCATGTGATTTTGTTGCTGAAATTTGTGGCATGCTGAAGTTGTTGCTCGTTCATCCAGTAATCAGCAGGATGGCAGTACCATGACGGTGAGAAAGAAGAGCTTGTGGTCAATAATGGCGTCAGAGTACACAGAAACATCAGGCAGAGCAGGAACTGAGACACCAGCCCTCCTCTCCAGGGACATGTGGAAAGTTGGGTCAGCTGATGGGGCCCATATGCAAGCACCACTGCATTAAAAAGCGCCATCAGTTTGCCTAAAAACTGTGCCGTGATCGAAATTGACATGAAGTATGGTTGTCTCCTCAATGTTGTTGAACCAGGTTGTTCAGCCCAAAGGAATTGAACGCGTTGTTGAGCGGTGGAGAGGGCGTCGATGTCGACGTCGAGAACATGAAGAGTTTCACAAAGTACAGCGGAGGCTACAGCGAATCCAGTGCGACAGTGAAGCTCTTCTGGCACGTCATGTCTGGATTCACCCCTGAGGATAGGGCAGCCTTGCTGAAGTTCGTGACGGCCTGCAGCCGGCCACCCCTGGGGGGGTTCAAGCACCTTCAGCCATGTTTAACGATCCACAAGGTGGGCTTTCTGAATTGGCGGATTCCTTCTGGGCTTTCCGAGTGGTTGGGAATGAGCGAACATCGTGGAGCAGTGTGCACACGAAATCGTGCCCATCATCACCTTGTAGCTGCGAGTGTGGCCGTGTACCATTTGGCACTAAATGTTGTCAAAGGAGTTGCTCATGGACTTGCAAATCGAAGGCCCAGCAAGTCTCGTGTAAATCGAAGCCAATGAAAGCGCACTGGATGCTGAGAGCACCGGACTTTACGACTGTGTGCTCTTGCATCAGCGCAATGCAAATGTAGGGACAACGAATGCTTCGTCTAGCCCTGAAGTCAAGGTGGATTCGACTTCCTTCTTGCGTGCTTCTGTTCGTCGATTGCGATGTCTGGATTGGCCTTCCTGTATTACAGCCGTGCATCCAGTTGGGAAACAAGTGCCCAGAGTTCGTTCACACCCTGACTGTGTGCGTCAGGTGGACTGTCCCGCCTCGCCGCTGGCCGCTCTTGGTGGCAAAGACGTCGACTTCCTGCCAACTGCCTCCACATGTTACAATATGCTGAAGCTGCCCAACTACAGGCGAGCGGCGACACTCCGCAAGAAGCTCCTCTACGCCATCAGGTCCAACACCGGCTTCGGGTTTTCGTGAGACCTGGCTTGGTGGCGGTGGGTGGGGTGGGTTGGTGTGCGTTTGGGCGGGGCTATGTATCGAGGTTGACCGCAGGCGGAGAGCAGTTATTAATTTCTTGTCTCGACCGTTGTTTTTTTTGGTTACTTTCTGTTGGAAAGAGTGTGTGTCGTTGATGCTGCGACTCTTGCGTTGATGCAGAGACGATTTAATTCTCTTGTTGTCGAGAGTGTCATATCAAATGCACCTCGGATGATGCCAACTTGTGGCCTCAAGGGAGCCGCGGCCTTGTGCCGTGAGCTGTCCACTGCTGGATGAATCTGTCGTTGTAAAACACCGTCCGGGGCAACACATGACAGTTAGCCTATCCATTAAGACCTGCACCCCGCCAACGTGGTGTTCTTGTGTGAAGAAGCACTGGCGATGCAAGTACTCGTTCCAATTTCCGCGAGGAAAGGGAAGGACCGGCGAAAGTACGAGAAAGAATGCGTCAATTTTGGCAGCTGTGTCGCGAAGTTGGTATTAACTGGCCTACCACACAATATAAATGGTGAACGCCAGTACCACTGGTTGGCAGTCTATTTCACGTAGATGGAAGCATGAGCCTGTCAATCGCTTGTGTCATGAAATGCACGAGATGAGGCCCCCAGGTATCAAAAAGCTCGCCTTGAAATATCTTGCTCCGCCTTTCGCATCCTCCACATTGCATGGACATCATTTGGGCGACATTACGTGGGCAAAGAAAATGATTTGTCGTGTTTGCCTGCGTGCCTCAGTATGTTTTTATATGAATAAGCACACGAACGTGAGTTCCCTGTTTCACCCAGATGAAACAGTATCACCAGCCATCCAGACAGTGTCCGGAAGATGCCACCTATCCGTTTCTTTCTCAGGGCTATTCCATTGCTGACTTTTAAGCATCGGAGATTCTCCTATGGTCGTATTGTTCAACAACATCTTGATGCTACTTCTGGCGAGCACGACCGAATCAAGATTTAATACTTCAACGCCTGGGTTCAAAATAGTTTTAAGGGAAAAAGCAGTCAGTTGTGTAAAGTATGCGAGAATCGCAGGCAGTCATTTGAAGACTTGTGCCCCAGGGGGTCATTTGGATAGGCTATCCTATTTGGGGTCCTTGTCTCACGATGACTCAGCGGAATCAACTGGTGGAAACTCAAAATCCGTCATGATGCTCGATTTGTGTGTCTATTGGGAATTATCCGTGCAGAAACGCCGAACGCTTCTTTTGGTACTTTGCTTCTGGGGGCAGTTGATCCCTCCATTATTCACACAATGGAGCATCCAAAATCTCCACCACATGAAATGGTCTTCTGACCTGGATTTCAACAATCTGCAGCCAGCGCTCGTTCGTGGTAACGTTACACCGTGTTGCTTTCTGTCCACGACTCTGGCCTAATTTGATTTTTTCATTGTCTTTGATTGTTTTCGCCGCACGCAAGCATCTTTCGTCATAGCAGTTCGGTGTCATGCTGTCCTTCTTTACCTCCCGCAAAGGCCCACATTTCGAAGCACAGCCATTCACAATTCGCTCCCCAGCGTATGAACTCGTGGATTCTGGACCGTATTGCTGCGATACGTGAGGCTGTCATTCGATAATTGCTAAGAAGTGTCAGACACCGAATTCCATGGCTATATAGGGTGCTAACGGCTAGCTCCTTGCCTGAATCTGCACATTAAATTCATTCATTTGGTTCCATGACTGATTATTCGATTGAAAATGTGTCAATCAAAGATTCAAGCATGTCCAGCTAATTTGAAATGGAATGTCCAAGAGTTTGCTCTGGCGAACAGCTGCTGGCCCTTGCAATGCTCACACTGTCTGGGATTTATTAATCGCAGATTGGCGACCCTTCCTTCGTTGCCGCTGTCTGTGAATGGCGCTAGCCGGCTATCAGTTGCCCTGCCATGGCCGCGCCTTTCCCCGCCTGGGCTTAGCTTCACGGCTACTGTGCGCCACAAACACCCACTACTGCCCCCCCGTGGGAACCAACCCTGCAGAAAACGTGTTCAAGTTCAGAACTTGAGTGCCTAGAAGCAAAATCTCGCTTGCCGCGCTCATATAACAACACCTGGACTTTGGTCAATATGACTGGCAAGAAGAAATAGACAGTCAGTGGCAGGAGAAGAACGTTGAAAGAGCAAGGTAATTGCTTTCATGGGAAAACCCTGGATGGTGGGTTGACAGCTTTACTTATTCCTCCTTGCCATCGCTGCCAGATACTTGTCCTTTGACTGGCCCATGACAAAATCGCCAATTTCGAGCCTGTTGCGATTGCAGGCGCACTGTTTCACAGCGACGCGTCCTGTTGGGAGGGCAACACAAGCCAAAACCTGCCTGGCGATCTGGAAGGGTTCAGGATCTGCTTGAAAGTGCATCCCTCCGTCGCAAAATGGACGACGATATGGAATTAAAAGGTCCTGGCTACGATGCCATAGCAGACGAGTTTGAGAGGCAAGCGAGGGTTTCGATGCAATTCAATTCAGCTGACCTCAAGGAATATTGAACATACAACAAGGAAGAGGTAGCCGAACAGCTTTTATTTTGCACTTTTGCGAGGTCTCAATCTACCCCATTTGCCAAAGACGAGGAGGAATTGCCATTTTCATCTTCAAGGCAGTGAGTGGGCAACATTTCATCCGTTGAATGTCCCGAGTGTTGTCTCCATGTTCTTCGCCACGACTGGACCTGATTCTAATGTGAGGGAAACTAAACTCATGCGACAACACAGCTTAGCTGCTGATCGCCAAACATTGTGCGATCCACAGCTACGAGGACTACCTGGACAGTCAAATCACCAGCACAGATCTATACTATCTGGAAGACATCGAGTTGGCTCGTCAGCTCGTCGAACTGGGGTAGGCAGGAGGCAACGGACTCTCGTCAAATGAAACAGGTCAAAAAGAACACGTGTTCTCAGTAAGTACTTCAATTTCGCCCTTCCTAACCCAACCCCTCCCCACCCCATCCATGTTTTCCATTTATTCCCATTTCAGACAACATTGCATTGCCATTTTAACACAATTTGCTCTAAATGTGGCCCGTGCACGCAATTCCCAACAGTTTCTCATTCAATCCCCCCGCGCTGGAACCAAAAGGTGTCGGAAAATTATACGGAACTAAACCATGTCTCGCTCGTCCAATCAAATGGCGACCGATTACGAACGGTAGTAGTCCATGTATCGCAACTCATTGTGTAAATAGTATGGTGCCGCATGCCGACGCTGGTGTTTACAAGTATGCCGCCGTCACAACCGCAAACATGTTTAGCCACACCGGCACACCACGTGCTCTCAATTGGCGATCGCCATTCCCAGTGCGCCACGTTCTGGGCCTGCAGACTCCGAGGCAACGGAGAAACGATCAAGAGGGAAGAGTTCGATCAAAGGAAGGAGGCAGCCGAGGCGGCGCGACAGGCGCGCTTGAACAAGAAGCCCAAGAAGCTAGCGTCCCAGGGGAAAGATGTCGAGGACATGCCCCTCCTTCAGGTGGTGCTCTTACTCTGTGCAACTAGGTCGATAAAGCGATTCGATTGTGCCTGAAGGCTTGTCCAACTGGATAATCCATGCAGTGGAAGGACAGATTAATCGAGCTTTCCATATCGAATGCCAGTAGTCGCCTGTTTGTTGCAATCTGAGATATCGATATTACGTTATTAGACCAGTATCGTGAATCGCATATTGTTTTTGTGTAATGCACGCAGTGGCGCGCAATATCTTCCATTGTGCAGAATTGTAAAGAGAGTGACTTGCAACCGGGCTGAGTATGGAAATTGTCCCTTGATCCTCCGTTCTACTCCCCCCCCCCCCCGTGTGCTTTTTTTTTTGTGACTACTGAATGTTATCACTGACGGTGCAGTTTCTTCGACACTGCCGTGGACCGCAGTGGCGTGTCCAAGATGTCAACTTTGCTTAATGGCAGTTTCACCGCGCTGGTGTTTTCAATATTATGTGCGATTCACTTTTGTGTCGCAGGCCCTCAAAGATCGCGAGGAAGCGGTGCGCAACGGGAAGCTTACAACCATTGTCTTCATCAGGGATCACAACGCCAGGGGGCAGGAGGTGTCTGGATATATCGACTACGGCAACAGGCTGAAAAATGAGCATATGGAGCTCATATTTGAGAGAAAGAAACGTCTCATTCCCAAACCATCCGACCTGAGCTTCTACAACTGGGACACACAAATGTCCACGTCGAATCCGACGCCGAACTTTCAGGCAAGCTGATCAGTGAGACTTCCGCTTCTGCGCACTGTGGATGCCGATCTGGCTTCGGACAACGGAATCCATGCACTTTTTCCGCCAAAGGGACGTTATGCGAAGTGAGTTTCCAGCTGTTGCCAACATTTTTAGGCACCTCGTTGACAGTGCCGCCTTGTGGTGTTGGCAGACATCGGCAGATTCCATTCTCCCAAACAGCCCAACTAAAACTGATAGAACATCAATTCAAAATTCCATTCAATCGCAAAAATTTGCACCAGCAGGTGATTGCCGATAGCGAAAAGGGACTCCTCTTCAAGAACAAGCGGGACAGAAAGGTGATTAATGTGGACCCAAGCCAGAAGCCTGGAGACAACTCAACCCGAACAGAGGTGGACACAGACGAGCACATGCAGGTGGTCATCTATGACCACGTCACAAGGCGCAGAAGCTGAAGCGAACTAACGACGCAAAATCACTTTGGAGAGCAGCGGCAGGGGAATATCGAATTTGAGTCGGTTGTAGCAGGAAATTTACTTCTGGATGTAATTAAATTCGGGGAATATCCATTTGCGCCTCTGCACCTCTGCCATTCAAAATTCCCAGACCCTTACTACAAATAGCATGTATTTCTTCAATCGCCAGCCAAAACCTGCATCCATGTCCTCCATGTTCTCTCTTATGTACGTGGTAATGAGCGTTGTTGGTGCGTCCGACAATTTGACGGTGTCTTTGATCGTGCTGGCGCATCCAAATACAACTCATCGAACACTTGACATTCGAAGCAGCGAGGTCCGTCAAGCATGAACATGCCACCATCCAAGCCAGTACAACTGCGTTTCGTCGTAAGTGTTTGCTGGAAGAACAACGCAAATTTTTCTGACAGATTGGCGACAGTAAATGCGGTTCAAAATAACACACTTTCGCCAATTTGTGCACATCCATTCTGAATCCAATTTTAGTCCTCGCACTAAGGAGCTTCGCAACATGCACATGAAAGCACCACCTTCCCAAACGCATGTGAACTCCGATTTGGTGGGAGCTAAACGCAACAAGGGATATTTAGTTTGGGTGAAGCCCAATGTACAATGTGCGGTTCGTCCAATAGACGAAAGACCCCAACCAGCTTCCCCAAGGGAGAGAGCAGGCTGATATTGTCCTTAGAAATGGGGTGCACAATAGAGGTGGCCACACTCGGGTACCGTCCGCTCCATTGCGTCCGGTTCGTAAAAGTGAGTGTGATATTCGTCCGGTAACATCCGGTCCGCTGTTTGCCGTACTGCCGTCCGCAGAATCCGGCTCTCACTTTTTCTTCACCGTTATTTGCCGTTAAATTAACGGAGGGCGTGCGCGGCGTCCGGTCCGCGACAAAACATCCGTGGATTCATAATTTTGGTCCGTTCTGTCCCGTAGGTACTTGCTTTCCAGCCACGGCAAGGTCAAGGCGAAGTTGCCAGGGGTTTCCATTTTGCAGCAGCTCGAATTGTGTTGGTTGCACGCTTCATAAACGTGTGTGGGCGTTTTCCAGGTCATGTATTCTGCGGTTTGTAATACATGGAGTGTTTTGGAGAACTGAACAACACACAAGCCGTGTGTAAAGTTCCAGTGTATGGCATGCCAACCTGCACCACTTGCTGCGGCTGGTACTGCTGCATAGTACGCAGTGCGCACCACACTCCCATTGCAAGTCTTCCCGGCCATTGCAGCAAGGGTTGGGCATAGTTGCAATACCAAACGCGGACACACAAACACCCACATCACTTGAGGCAGGCGGCAAAGAGGGTTCACCTCTGAACACAGTTGAGCCACTCAACATACTTGGGAATGGGTGATACGTATCACATATAACGATGGGTTGCTGCGGCGGTACTCCACAGTTTCCACGCCAGGGCAGCGAGTGTAAAGCCCATCCAACATAGTACGCCGAAGTTCAACAGCTCAACACATGAAAACGGGCAATGAATAATACGAGTCGTTATTTGTTATCGTCCATCTCTACCTATTGCACCCTCACTGCGGCGGTACTCTAGAAGTTTCCACGCCAGGGCAGCGACTGTAAAGTCTATCCACCAATCGCAGTACTTGTTGGGACGCATTTCTTGAATAAAATTTTCTTCTATCTATATGATACCCAAGGTTCATCCACCACTCAACATAGTGTGTTCAAGGTGTGCACATCAACACAGGACAACGGAATATTACAAGTCATGATATCTTTATCTTCTATCTCTATGGTAACCGCACCCTTGCTGCGGCGGTACTCCACAGTTTCCACGCCGGGGCAACGAGGGTGGTCACCGGTGGTGATCCAAACTTTGGAATCCAAAGTCACTACTTCCCTCCCTTCCCTCCCTTCCCCCCCTTCGTGCGTCGATGCGCTAGCTTCTGCTGCGACCATCCACTCTCTGCCATCTGCCACCCTAGCAAGCTTAAATGATCCACGCTCTCGGGCTTGAGAACCATGCGCTTGGCCCGAACTATTAGACCGGCCTTGGAAAAAGATCGTTCACTACTGGCGCTGGAGGCCTGCAACACAACCAAAAATACTCAGTACTTCTCAGCCTGTGAACTTCATAAGGGCACTGTGGCATGTATGCATAGCCAGTTGTACTCAACCACTCACCTGTGTTGCTAGTATTCGACGTGCAAGCCTGGCCACCAAGGGGAAGCTGGTATGATTCTCTCGCCACCAATCCCCTGCACTCCATTTCTTTTGATACTCACATGCTGGTGTCCATTTCAATTCAAACCACCTTTCGACTTCGGCCTCGATGGGGTCCATATGCTGTGGGGAGGATGGGGCCCGTCTTCTCCTCTTTGATCGCCGGAAACGTAGTGGTCCCTTAGGTGGGGGTGATGCCGCGTCAAGCCAGCTCTGCTGCACAGCCTGTGCTGCAGCCTCTTGGGATGATGAGCCCGAGGATTGGACTTCGGGCGCCTTCACCACGTGCCTCAACTGCAGAAGTCATATGCATGCTGTTATTCACACAAGCAAAAACTATCAACAGTTGGATGCAGACATTCACAAAGGCAAAGGCCACAAATCAGACCTCAACTCACCAATGCCGTCATCTCTTTCTTCAACATCGCTTGGAACTTTGCCAGGGTGTCATATTCTTCCACCACATTCGGCCAATCGTCAGCGTTGTTCCAGATCCTCCTCATCCAGTGCAATGTATTCCTCCTTCCGTCCACAGCCGCCGCTAATGCCCAGCAATATATTAGATTGACATTATCACAATCCGCACACAATTTCTGTGTGAACTCAAAGGCGAAGTCATGCAACACAGGTTTTGCGTGTGCATCGGTGTCACTGACATACAGCCGGTCGTAAAGCAACTTCAGTACATTATATAAGACATCCGATATGGTGATGTAGTCGTCCCCCTCACATCGCTCAGACAATTCCCGTATACACTCCAGGACTGGCAGCGCTTGTTTGAAAATGCACCACCCAGCTGCTGGTATAATGATCCTAGGAATTCTCGCGTTTGCTGTATACTCGCGGATGCTTCTCTCCAACAAAACCGCCCTCTTAATAAAAAAATACATGCTGTTCCACCTCGTCGGGCACCAAGTCCCCAGACGCAATATTTGCTTTGGACAAGCCTGCTCCATTTCATTGTCAGGAACTGTCAGATCTGCATCAGGATCATCGGGCAACTCAGCAACATCATCCTCTTCCCTTACACCTGAGTAATCCTCTTCCTCATT
The DNA here is from genome assembly GCA_905146915.1 of Ostreobium quekettii. Taxonomy (NCBI): domain Eukaryota; kingdom Viridiplantae; phylum Chlorophyta; class Ulvophyceae; order Bryopsidales; family Ostreobiaceae; genus Ostreobium; species Ostreobium quekettii. The sequence goes on along the minus strand of CAJHUC010000432.1, from coordinate 26,332 downwards.
ATCTGATGATACATCGCCGGCCACTTCCTTCTTTAGCATCTTCTTTTGCACGCGGCGGAAAAGCTTCCAAGCAACGGGCGATTTGTGAAAATGACTTGCCAATTCGCGAAGCGGCTGGACGAGCTGCTGAAACTCTTTCACATTTTGGAAACCGGCCTTGACTGCGGTATATAATAGATGGCAAATGCAGGGGTGCCAATCAAAAATCTCCTTTTTCTTGGCTGCTGAACTCATATTAGAGGCGCAGTCCGTGGTGAGAGCCACACGATCGCACGGTGACTCGTTCTAAAATGCACGCATAGGGTCCGCTTCCATCTCCGACTCCATCATGACTTGGTCACGCGGAACTACAGGGTGCAGGCCATACTTCAATCGGATCTTGAGCAAGGCACGGCTTATCGCGTCTACAGTGTGTCTCTCAGGGAAGCTGGCAGTCCCTGACACCACCAGCGTGCTGTGCTTTAAAAAACGGGGGTTACCTTTTGCACATGATATATGTCATACTATATTGGCCGATACAGGCCAGTACTCATCGCTATCGTGCCATGGCAACACAACATCTATGATTTATGTTCAATAAGGCGTGGTTCCCGGCCAGTGAAGGCCGGTACTAGTGCAGCGAGTGCACATGACACGGTTGCCAAAGCACACATGAGTGGTCACTAATCACAACATGCATGCAAACAGTAAAGAATCAACACCCACGATACGTGCCATAGTACTGGCCGATGCCAGGCTAGTACTAATGGCTATCGTGCCATGGCAACACAACATCCGCGATTCATGTTCAATAAGGCGCGATTCCCGGCCAGTGAAGGCCGGTACTAGTGCAGCAAGTGCACATGACACAGTCGCCAAAGCATACACGAGTGGTCACTAATCACGGCATGCATGCAAACAGTAAAGAATCGACACCCACGATACGTACCACAGTACTGGCCGATACCAGGCCAGTACTGATGGCTATCATGTCATGGCAACACAGCATCCACGATTCATGTTCAATAAGGCGTGATTCCCGGCCAGTGAAGGCCGGTACTAGTGCAGCGAGTGCACATGACACGGTTGGCAAAGTACAAAAGAGTGGTAATTAATCACGGCATGCATGCAAATAATAAAGAATTGATATCCATGACATGTCAGACAATATTGGCCGATGGCAGGCCAGTACTGATGGCTATCGTGCCATGGCAACACAACATCCACGATTCATGTCTAGTGAGACGCGATTCCTGGCCGGTGAAGGCCGGTACTAGTGCAGCGAGTGCACATGACACGGTTAGCAAAGCACACACGAGTGGCCATTAATCATGGCACGGATGCAAGCAATAAACAATTGACAACCACGAATATTAAAATATCATAGAACATAGAATATGCCATCCAAGCTCACCCAGTATGCGTGTCTTCAGGCTCCAATTGGCGTCCACCCAATGCAATGTCACTGTTATATACGAATCTGTGCTCCTGCTTGTCCAAATGTCCGCTGTCATGGCAACTCTCGACTCGTCTCGGATTTGGGACACCTCTTCCCTTATTTCCCGCTTGATGTCATTGGCCTGTCTCGCCACCGACCTCACAATTGTTTGCTTACTAATAGATGGCCAACGGGGAATAAAGGCTTGCATTAAACGAACGAAGGGCGCCGTCTGAGCCAGGTGGTATGGTGCATTAGCAAAACTGACGTACCGGGCAACGTGGGCCACCGCCCTGTTCCATTCTGAAGTCCTAAGGTGCCATGTCTCTAGGTAGGTTTCCAATGATGTACCCAATTTCATCTGCTGGTTGGCCGCAGGATTACTAAGTTTGTCTCGAAGTGCGTCAATACTGTAAACGCCATGTTTCTCTTTCAAATGGTTTAAGGGCCCCGTCCAACTGGCACTGTTCGTGTACTTCTTTCCCGGGTTGTATGACAACACTTTGTATTCCTTGGCAATGCCCCTCCCCATACACAACCGGCAAGTAGCAGTAATGGAACGTGGTCTTTGTCGGGCCCTGACACCTCTTCTACAGTAAACCCCTCTCTACACCATTTCTGGTGGCCTGGATCCCCTTTGCGGTGGCGGCCTTTGCGGCGTGTCCTCGGCGACCCTTCCTCCAAGGTCGCCACCACGCGCGGGGACTGCTTTGCTGCAGTTAGTGCTTGCTGTTCCTGCTGTGGAGTCCGCACATCAGCAGCCGTAGCAGGCAGTTCGGGGGTGGTCAGACGCCTTCTCTTGGCCTTGCGCTGTGGCACAGCCTCCACCACAACGACACTCGAACTTGGCGATGCACCTCCAAGCGAATCAGTGTCCGCAGAGCTGAACACACCCCTCCCAGCAGGAACATCATGTGCGTCTGGGACTCCTCACTCAGCAATAAACTCTGCGAGGTCAAAAACACCATCGCCGCCAGCACAGCCTGGCACACACGTCCAGTGCGTAAATAACCGAGGCAACATATATTCGACGATGGATTTCAGATGCTACAAGGACGGTTTGAGGACATTTTCTTCGTTAAAAAAAGGCAGAAAAGCGTCTGACAACCATGGACTGTTCATGGACTGTTCAGCGAATGTCACCTTCCTCGCCGGTGGTAGGCGGTACTTGGACATCACCTCACAAAAAAAAAAAAAAACTAATCCCCATCGGAGGAAGTCTCCGTGTCACTACCTGTTAGGAGGCCGGAGTCCATGACATTGAACTCCCACCCAACCTGTGAAAAAAAATCGTCTTCAACGAGTCTTTCTTCCAACCGTCTTAATGACGGTTGAGTTATTCTATATTTTCTGCTAATAGACTTGTACCCCACCATGTGTTCCCCCCGGTGCAACACCAAATCTATGATAGCCGCCCACTGACGTGTTTTATAAGCAGCCCGGCGATTCATATCCACTTGTTTGCGTTCCTGCTTGCGACGCTTGTGCCATTCTCCCCAAGACTGGGGGGGTTTCTGTCTCTCGTGTTCTTCCTTTCGTAACCGTGCCCCTTCGGACCCCCCCAATGCGTTATTAATGTATCCGCTTACGACGGCTAACCGGGCCTGGTCCATGGGGGCGAGGTGGTCCTGTATGGGCCGCCACACCCTCGAGGGCAGGCCACCCAACCCCGCTTCTTGTATTTCCTCTAATCTATCTGCTAGAGCTTCCCTATCGCGCTGAGCTTCCCTATCGCGCGCAGCTTCTATCCGCCGCCTGACTTTCACCCCTGCACGTTTCCTTCCCCCCTTCCTGTTGTGTCTGTGCCGCCGCTTTCGGCCATCCTTATAACGTTGGCCCCTGTTGAGGGGCCGCTTCCGACCTAACACAGGCACATAATACACTGATTCCCCAGCCAAGTGACGGCAGGTACTGCCACATACTGGTGGTAGCACGAAAGCAAAGACAACAGCTATTGTAGAGAAATGCAGCACGCCCTGTACAATGCACGGCCCCCTAAAGGTAACAAAGTGGTAAGACTTCCCCAGCCAGGTGACGGCGGGTACCGCCAGATAATGTTGGTGGCATGTAAGCAAAGACGATGGGTATTGCAGCGACAAGTGGTGCACCCTGTGCAGTGCATGGCCACATGGAAGGAACCAACTGCCAAGGTTTCCCTAGCCAGGTGACGGCGGGTACTGCCACAAAGTGGTGATGCCACATAAGGAGAAATAGGCAATGGGTTCTGCAGGGACATACAGCATACCCTGTACAGTGTGCAGCCAAATAAAAGTAACAAAATGGTAAGACTTCCCCAGCCAGGTGACGGCGGGTACTGCCAGATAATGTTGGTGGCATGTAAGCAAAGACGATGGGTATTGCAGCGACAAGTGGTGCCCCCTGTGCAGTGCATGGCCACATGGAAGGATCCAACTGCCAAGGTTTCCCCAGCCAGGTGACGGCGGGTACTGCCACAAAATGGTGATGCCACATAAGGACAAACAGGCGATGGGTTCTGCAGGGACATACAGCATACCCTGTACAGTGTGCAGCCAAATAAAAGTAACGAAGTGGTAAGACTTCCCCAGCCAGGTGACGGCGGGTAGTGCCAGATAATGTTGGTGGCATGTAAGCAAAGACGATGGGTATTGGTACGACAAGTGGTGCAATCCTCAGGTGCTGCATGGCCACATGGAAGGAAACTAACTCCGGCCAAGGTTTCCCACTCGTGTGATCATGGTACCGGCCAATAAAATGGTGAGATGCCACATATATCAACAGCGATGGTTCCTCAGGGATACAAGATACCCCGTGACAAGGTACCAAATAAAAGTAACAAAGTGGTAAGACTTCCCCAGCCAGGTGACGGCGGGTACTGCCAGATAATGTTGGTGGCATGTAAGCAAAGGCGATGGGTATTGCAGCGACAAGTGGTGCACCCTGTGCAGTGCATGGCCACATGGAAGGAACCAACTGCCAAGGTTTCCCCAGCCAGATGACGGCGGGTACTGCCACCAACGAGGTGGCCATGCCAGAATGGTGCAGCACCCTACCCACCCACAAACACACACAGCCACAGCCGCCAAAGACGACAGCAAAATACAGTTCAGCAAGTGTAGTGGTAATGCACTCACCAAGTGAGGGTTCGTCTTGCTGCTCCTCTGCGCTTGCCATTCCCCTCCCGATGGTTTGTGGATCTGCATTGACGCAGCTTGGTGAGGCTGCAGCACCACACACAACGTTAAGTACATTTCCAACATATACGCAGGACAGTAGGTGCCCGAATGGATGCATGGTTTCCAGCCAGAGGCATACAAGCCTTGGATTACCAGCCTTAGAATCAACATTGCGATTGTGCCCGACTTCCCGCGATGTTCCCTATAGCACCCAGCCACAATAGGCGACACTCAGGCTTGCTGCACAGAGGTACACGTCCACCGCACCTACACGTCCCTCATGTCGAAGGCGTCCCTGCCTGCTTTCCGTTTCAGCACTGGTCGCACCTACAATGCAACACAGTTGGTGAGGGTCGCAGGTAAAATCCCGGAATGAAGTCAAACCCCGACCATGATCTTCCCACCCGGCCATGTGCCACCGGGCTTCCAAAGTCCACACATAATCCGAGACCCCCCACGACCCGGATTTTCCCGCCAGGTCGGCGGTACTGAGGGCGTTGCCCTGGCCAGGAAGCAGGATAGCGCGCGCTATGCCTGAGCATCACCGGCGGATTGCATCTTGCCAGACAGGTTTTCGGCCAACAGATCATCCGAGCCCCCGCCCCCCAAACACCCCGCGCGGCCCGCATTTTCCCGCCAGGTCGGCGGTACTGAGGGCGTTGCCCTGGCCAGAAAGCAGGATAGCGCGCTATGCCTGAGCATCACCGGCGGATTGCATCCGGCCAGACAGGTTTTCGGCCAACAGATCATCCGAGGGCCCCCCCCCCCCCAACACCCCGCGCGGCCCGCATTTTCCCGCCAGGTCGGCGGTACTGAGGGCGTTGCCCTGGCCAGAAAGCAGGCTAGCGCGCTATGCCTGAGCATCACCGGCGGATTGCATCCGGCCAGACAGGTTTTCGGCCAACAGATCATCCGAGCCCCCGCCCCCCAAACACCCCGCGCGGCCCGCATTTTCCCGCTAGGTCGGCGGTACTGAGGGCGTTGCCCTGGCCAGAAAGCAGGATAGCGCGCTATGCCTGAGCATCACCGGCGGATTGCATCCGCTACGCCGCATAGAGCTGCCAACAACATCCGAAAGCCCCCCAACACCCGCCGCTCGAATTTCGCCAGCCGGCGGTAACAGGGCGCGTTCTCGCTTCTGCCGCTCGCGGAGGCAAGGCCGCGCGGTATGCCTTACCTCTTGGCCCGGCAGGTGTTGGGTCCATGGTGTGGCTGGTGGGGCGGCAAGGGTTGGAGACTGCGGCAGCACCAGAAGAGCGACCAAATAAGGTCCGCGGTATGTGGACGCTGGCTGAGCCACGCCGGCAATCAACCCGATCCGCAGATTCGGAAATCAGTACTTACTGCCTGTCATCCGCTGATTCGGCACACACGTCCGCTGCCATCCGCTAAATTAGCGGATGGGGTGCGCGGCTTCCGGTCCGTTGGAAAATATCCGTTAACGCCCAAGCGGAATCCGCAGAGTCCGCTGACTGGCACCAGCCGTCCGCTACCATCCGTGCCACGTCAGCAAGAGAGAGAGCGGGGTCCACTAAATTAACGGATATTTAACGGACGGCACCCTCGTCCGTTATTAACGGATCCGGGTGGCCACCTCTAGTGCACAATCCCACCATTTCTCCATCTATATCACCAACCCCAACTTTGGGTGTATTAGAACCGGTCAGCCTCTCAGCACAGAAATTCTGGCTGCCAGCAAAAATAGGTTGCTTAATACTATCAACCTTAGCTGTGACCCCAACCACACACCTATCACTAATTGTAGGGAAAGAGTTAGTGCTTATATCTTTTTCCTTTCCGGCATTTTCCTTATGGTCATCTCTAGACGCAACACTCTAGCCATCTACTATAGTTGAGCCAGCGCGCCAAGATAGATGAACTCCCTCTGAGTCAACAACAATAATGCGTGGTCCCACTAGCACAACATTCCATTGAGGGTGGCTCACCATCATATACTTCCACCCAGAAATTTCCAGCGTTCGATGACACTCTCTCATGGTTCGATCACCCTGCTATCTCTGGGGTAGCATGGGTAGTGCATGCTACCCTACGGCTAGTTTATCATCTTAGCCGCTTCCTCCAACCTGGGACAGACACTCACATAATATCCTGGACTCTTGCAAAGCCACACCACTCCATGACCACGTCCACCCTGGCCACCATCACCACCCTCATAGCCTCGGCCTCTACCTTTGCCTCTACCTCATCCACTCTGCTACTGCACAGCTGACACTGAATTCTGTTGGCCACCTGACTATGATGGTTGTTATTGTTGTTGTTGAAATTGATTAACTGCATGGACCTGATGCTACTGCTGATGTTGTCCACATCCACCAAAATGTGAGCCCTGACCTTGATAAGGCACCATTTGCCAGGCCATTTTTTCCACCAGATTCCAAGTCTCCTGGCAAGGATTCCCACTTGCCTCACCATGCAATTGCTCTATGCTCTGAGACCAATCATGCAAGGAGCTTTGTTGCTCCCGTGGGTGCACAAGCCCGATAAAATGGAGAGTCGGAATCCCTGGGTAGCTACTACATTTGTACATTATACAAGATTATTCTTAATTGTTTTTTAATTATCCCATGCTCTTTGTACCCACCACAGGGTTAGTTTACCCAACTCTAACTTATTTAGGGTAATTAAATATATTTAATCCATCTCCAAAAGCAACCACATCATCTAGCGCTTTGACATATCTCAGATACGTCTTTATTTACATCCTCTTCTTCCCATGCTATATTCTTCAATCTAAAAACACCACTTTGGAACTAGTAGTAGGCATAATAAACTATTGCATATTTATTTTAGTTTTGTGCAATTTTGAAAGCAATTTAGTTGGAAAAGTTGGTTGGGTAGTGCACGTGCAAATAGAGTTAGACCATAGCTTGCATTGTTTTCCAATAAGTTTCCGCTCCAAGCATGATGGGGTATTACTTTGTTTCTGCACCATGTCTTTTGGAGGGTGGTCGCTACAGACATATTGTTCCTTGTGATGTAGCCATCAAACACACACACACCACCCTTGCATCACACAATAATATCCTTATCATAAACGTTCTGCAATGCATCGCTTGGCCCTTGCCTCCTATCCCCTCCACACCTTTAGTGCTCTAACACACCTCCATTAGGTTTTCTCCTTGGCACACATATGAATTGATAACAATGAACCCTAACAACGTTGTGTCCTTTTCTATTTTGAATGCATTGTTGAGGTCTCATCAACATGTAACAATGGTCTCTCTAAAAGAAAACACAATTGCGCATATATTCTAACAAATTCAATATATTGTCTATCACTTGTAACATAATAGTACTTTAGTCTGAGCTTAGCACCCATTTTATTGCTCTCAAACACGGTGCATACAACCTTCTTGCTGCAAATTGTAGTAATATACTATAACATTTATTTCCAATTCAATTTCTTCCAGTACTATTATAGCTTGCTATTCGAAAACAAAAAAGAGAAAAGTGGTGGTGGTTGGAGTGGGGTCTACGAGAGCCCCCTTGGGTAGCAATGTATTTCCATTTTGCATAATTTGAATAGTGCAGAGTGGGATGCAAGGCCCAAAGCCCAAGAGCGGAACCCACTCCCGCCACCAGAGTGTTGGGTGCATATTTGACTTGATGCAATTGAGACACTATTTTTGCCTTAGGCCGGTGACATTGATATGATTGAATTTAATGAGTTTGGTATGTTGGCCTTGATGTTTGATATGGCTGGAATTTTATCTTTTAGTGCTTGACAGCATTAGCAGATCTTGAGGGTATCAAAAAAGGTGGATAGATCTTGCATTTGAATAGTTGGTTGGACCAACTAAGCCCCTCCCACTCTCTGTTTCTGGAAGTACACAGCGATCCACACGCTTCCCTTTGAGACTGCAAGTAAGCGGTATGGGCGGAACTCAAATTGTCGCAAATTTTCGTGGCTGTTCTGTGAACAGTAGGACTCCAAGCGTGTTGCTTGGGGTAGGTTTTGATGGACTTGCCATGCATGTCTTCAGATGGCTCCAAATCAACAACATAATGTCGTGCCCATTATAGTTGGTGCACACAATAGTGAACTCGCTGGTGCAGTTTGAGAGGCACTAAACCGCGGGATAGCCAAATGGCAGTTGGGTCAAGGCAGTGTTAGGCTTCACCGTTTTACAACAAGGGTGTTGTAGGGGTCTGTGGGGGCCAGGGCTTAGCTTACAAAACAGGGCGTTGAGTGCAAGGTTATGGCACTCAAGTTGTGTCTGAGAGAATATAATAGGTTTAGTGAAGACCCATGTCTGTGTTTAAGGCACATCAAGAGGGTGGTATTGGCAAATGAATGGAATGAGGCGAGGAAGCTAGGTTATGCAGAAGCCAACCTCGTTGGAGAGGCTAAACTATGGTGTGAGAGTTGGGGGGCAGACCCACAACTTTTTGATTGGGACGCATTCACCCAAGCGGTGTTGGAACGGGTCTAAGTTCTCACTTTGACGAGTTGGTGGAGGAGGAGTTGCAATCGATTAAGCGAGCTAGAAGTGAGACGGTGGAAAGGTTTCATCACATATATCAACAAGCTTGGGAGGTGTTGCCAAGTTTGGACACACTAGCAAAATACTGAATACGGGGCTTACAAGGTCATTGCATATGTGCAATATTTTTGAGGGGTCTTAAAATGTATCTACAATGGCAGATGCAGTGGTAGTCAAAACTGCAGAGAAATTACTCCATGTCAACATTAAAGCCCACACATCCACCCGGGCAAATTTACTACCATTGGAGAGACGTTTGGGCGAGGAGCAGCAACTAGTGGACTGTGACCTAGAGTAGCTACTCATTTGGCTTGGAAAGCCTTATGGCATAACCAGGGAGGAAGGCCATACCTGCGGGAAGAGGGATGTAAGCGCCGATAGAAAACCATAGGACTGGGAGGCGATGGGATGTGCAGGCCGGTGGTGGAGCAGATGGGAGGCCGCCCAATGTGGGGAGATTACCATCCGGGAAGTGGCCAAGGGCAGCGTGTGCAACGTGTGCAGTAAGCGCGGCTATAGGGCGTGCGAATGCCCTCTCCACAATGTGGGGAGTGATAGGAATGGCCAGGAAGGGGCACAGTGACCCATTGTCATGGCCATACATGGGGCACAAGTGGTGGGCGCCAATCCCACTAAATGGCCTATCGATCTGAAGGAGAATGAGGTAGAGATCATCATCGTGGGTAGCAAAGCATGGGGGTGATGTGGTAGACCCACTATAGAGGGAGCGCGGGGCTTGGGTGTGGGTAGCGCGGAAGGCAGAATGATGGGGTTGAAAAAGGGCTAAGATAGGTCCTTGGCAGTCACACTCTAGGATATTGAGGCCCTCATTCGAATATATAATGTATGGAAGAAGTGAACCTGGTTGGAGAGGGACCAGCCAGGACCTAGGAGGAAGCCAATTTTGGATGACGACTGGAGGCGTCATGTGGTCAATAAATGGAGCCTCCCATTGCGCCTTTTGAAAGGTAGGAGGCAACGAGAAGTCTGCTAGCAATTACCATTAACAGTGAGAGGTCTGTTTGGATAATTAAAATGTGCACTACAATACGCAACTGATGGGGAGTTCAATGGCCAAAGTGAAGGGAGATTTGGATGGAACGTTTTGTCAAATATCATTATCAACCCAGGCATTGCCCATGTTGCCAACATGTACAATATACTTGATCACGAGTGCGCCAAGCGCATGAGAGTGAAAATATATCCAGGGATGGTAAGGAGCACTGAGCTAGCCAACGGGGCAGCTGTGCCATGGGAGTGGCACTAGTGTGGTCCTTTTGGGACTATTGGTCCAAAAAGGTGTTATTGGTGTCGACTAGTTTAAGTTGGCAACCACTATATGCACTTTGAAGTTTTATATACTCAAAGCCAGCCAAGCATATAAGGTCATACTTAGCTTCAATTGGCTGAAAACAGACAAGGCGCTAGGCAACTTCAACTTGGGGGTGCGCCACATTGGTTTTGGTGGCAAAACAATGATTGTCAAGCAGATGGATAGGAGGGTCGTTCTGGTGGATGATGGGGTGCCCGGACTAGGGAACCAGATGGTAATAATAACAATGCATACAACTCTAGCATGGTGGATGAGGTGGAGGGGGATGGCATCACTAGTGAGAGCAGGAGTGTTGAGGGTAACAATAGTGGGTCAGATGACGATATTGAGGATATCATGATACAATTGGGCCTGGATGAAGTGTTTTAGGAGGAGAAGCTTCCAGAGAACAGAGTGGCTTTGGTGAGCGAGGAGGTGATGAAAATTGGTGTTAATCTTGGGTTGGCTTAACTTGTGCAGAAGGAAATCTAGGACATATTGTTTGAGTTTGGGGATTGTTGTGTTGCATTATTTGGGAAGATAAAAGCCATGCCATCCGCTAAATTTAGCATTCAGCTTCAATATGAGGCACACCCAACCAAATGTAGACGTTTCATCATTCTAGCTCTAAGGAAAAAGCGTTTTTGAACTAGCAACTGGATCCATTGGAGCAAGCACGGTTCCTTCACTATCTATCTTATAGTAATTGGTTAGCACCATTTGTGATTGAGCCAAAACGAAGTCCATGTCCTAGTGACGATTTTCACTTTTGTGTTGGGTATATGGCTCTAAATGCAGCCATGATGACGGATAATTACCCATTGCCAAATATTGATGAGGTCCTAGATACAATCAATGGCTATGCATTCTACTTTGTCTTTGTTGGCTTTTCAGGCTACTACTCAATTGGGTTTGATGAAGCCAGTATCCCCCTTATTGCATTTTCACCTCTGTGGAGAATTGAAGCTTGGATAGTGTGGCATTTTGGTCTTAAAAATGCACCTCCTGCATATTGCCGTGTGGTGGATCAGGCTTTTTACGGGCTGCCACAGACAGGTACTTTTCTTAATGATATGTGGAGGGGCTTTGTTAATAAACAAAGCATATTAAATAATGTTAGAAATGTGCTCGAGCAAGTCTGGAGTGTTGACTTAAATTTGAAACCAAGAAAATGTCACATTGGCTATCTGAACAGAGTATTTGTGGGCCATATCATTAGTTGAGGTAGGATTGGGATTTAGAGAGATAAGGTGCAGTAAGTGCAGGAGAGGGGTGCTCTCAAGAGCTACAAAGAATTGCATTCACTCCTTAAACTTGTTGGGTATCATAGGCACTTTGTGTGCAGTATTTTAGAGCTTGCTCAGCCACTAAAGAGCCTTCTAAATGAGAAGCTTACATTCTAGTGGGGGACAAAGGAGGAGACGAGTTTTTTTGCATTGAAAATGCACTCAGCACTGGATAGGTGTTGGGCAAGCCGGACTTTGAGGTGACCAAGTCTGGGGCAACCGGCCATTGCTATTGAATATAAATGCCATACATTTTGCTATTGGTGGGGTGTTGAAATAGGTGGATAGGCAAGGTGACGAGCACCCTGTTTACTTTTTAGTCGCAAGCTAATGGCAACCAAGCAGAATTACAACACCTGTTATGCACGGTTGAGCATGCCTTTACTCGTTGGCATGGAAGTAGAGGTGGCCCCCTCTGTCCGTCCACAACAGAATTTGGTTGGCTCCCTTAAAATTCCATATAGTCAACGGAATCTGTGAGCGGGCCACAGAGAGAAAAACTGTCTAACAGAAACAGGCGGGGCCATGCCGATGTCAGCATAGACAGCTTGTTGTAAACCAGGTTTGGAGACACAACCATACGTTGCGAGGGGCCCACAGGTTTCCCTGTATGTAAGGGAAAAGGGGTGCGCGGCTCGAAGATAATTGATGAGACCGAGTGGCGTCGGTCGAAACCGGTTTTGTCTGCCAGAGCCATTGGCCACCGATGGAGCACGGTGAGCCACAAGGAGCGTGCGACTGTTGTCCGGATGGAGAGAGCGGATGACCGAGGAGCCCTCCTTGTGATGAGGGTCCTCACCGGTCAGTGGACCGGTCGGTTGTGATCAATGGCCCAACCTGGTAGGAAGGAAGGCAGCAGGCGCGCAAATTACCCAATCCCGACACGCGAGGGTAGCGACGAGACATACCGCTATCGGGGACCTCTATTGGGTGTGCGGCCAAGGGCTAAAGCTATTTCAGTGACATACTCAGCCCCCAGCATGGATATCCGGTAGCGTTGAGTGGTATGGGACGCTCGATAGCCGCGATCCGGCCCCGTGCCTTCACACAGCTACTGGAATCCACACAACCTTCTAGAATGGAACCACGTATTACAAAATTCACACCGCAGCCTATGGATGATAGGGCCCCCATAACAGAACCACTGACCGGACCACAGATGTTGACAGATTCTATCAACGTTCACAGAGCAACACAGACTTTTCAAGCACGTTGAACCCCAGTACAGAACTTCCATATGCATGGCAGACGTGGGGTGCGATTGCCTGGGTCTTTGATACATTCGGCAGTACACACTGCTCGCCCCCGTGGCACATCCATGTGCCCCCTCAAATTGTTGTTGTCCATCACAAAGGTAGAATGTATGCCCAAAGCGTTCCCAGGCCTAGTATATTCGATTGGCTGGCATGTGATGTGATGCCCCTGGGGTATGTAAAATGCTGTGCTGGGGCCGCCCGCCGCCAATTGCCCCATGGCGATGGTACCCTCAGGTGAGTGGTGATGGCGGGGTGGGGCGGGGGGGTGTTGTTCTACTTGGCTGCAGTACTGGCCGTGGCTTAGGCCGGGAAAAAACCAGTGTTGCTAGGCTTGTGGTGTGCATGGGTGGTTGTTGCTTGTCCGAGATCGTGGTGGGGTGGGGCGGGGGGTTGCTATTCTGCTCGCTGGAGTACTGGCCATGGCTTGGCTAGCAAAAGGCCATTGTTGTTGGGCTCATGGTGTGCATGGGCGGTTGTTGCCTCTCCGAGATCGTGTCGGGGTGTGGCCGGGGAATTGCTGTTCTGGTTGGCTGGAGTACCGGCCACGGCTTGGCCGGGAAAAATAGTGTTGCTGGGCTCGTGGTGTGCATGGGCGGCTGTTGCTTCTCCGAGATCATATTGGGGTAGGGCAGGGGGTTGTTGTTATGCTCTGCTGGAGTACCGGCTGCGGCTTGGCCAGGAAAAAGCCACTATTGCCAGGGCTCGCGGTGTCCATGGGCGGTTGTTGCTTGTCCGAGATCGTGTCAGGGCGGGGCGCGGAGGGGATTGTTGTTCTGGAAAAAAGCCATTGTTGCTAGGTTTGCAGTGTGCATGGGTGGCTGCTACTTATCCGAGATCGTGTCAGGGCAGGGCGGGGGGGAGGGGGGGGGGATTGTTGTTCTGCTCGGCTGGAGTGCTGGCCATGGCCTGGTGGGAAAAAGCCGCTGTTGCCGGGTTTGCAATGTGCATGGGTGGCTGCTGCTTGTCTAAAATCATGTCAGGGCGGGGCAGGGGGGGAGATTGTTGTTTTGCTGAGCTGGAGTAGCGGCCATGGCCAGGCCGGGAAAAAGCCACTGTTGCCGGGCTCACAATGTGCATGGGTGGCTGCTATTTGTCTGAGATCGTGTCAGGGCAGGGCGGGGGGGAATGCTGTTCCCCTCAATTGGAGTACCGGCCGTGGCTTGGCTTGGAAAAAGCCACTATTGCCGGGTTTGCAGTGTGCATGAGTGGCTGCTGCTTATCCGAGATCGTATCAGTGCGGGGCGAGTATTCTACTCGGCTGGGGAGTACGGCCATGGCGAGGTGGGGAAAAAGCCATTGTTGCCGGGTTCGCAGTGTGCATGGGTGGCTACTGCTTGTCCGAGATCGTGTCAGGGAGTGGCGGGGGGATTGCTGTTTTGCTCGGCTGGAGTACCGACCGTGGCCTGGTGGGAAAAAGCCACTATTGCCTGGTTCGCAATGTGCATGGATGGCTGCTGCTTGTCCGAGGTCATGTCAGGGCGGGGGGTGGGGGGTTGGGGATTGCTGTTCTGCTCGGCTGGAGTACCGGCCACAGCCTGGCTGGGAAAAAAACACTGTTGTTGGGGCTCACGGTGTCCATGGGCGGCTGCTGCTTGTCCGAGATTGAATCAGGACGGGGCAGGGGGGGGATTGCTGTTCTGCTCAGCTAGAGTACCGGCCGTGGTTTGGCTGGGAAAAACCGCTGTTGCCGGGTTCACAATGTGTATGGGTGGCTGCTGCTTGTCCGAGATCGTGTCAGTGTGGGGCGGGGATGTGTGATACCTTTGAAGCTAGAATACCGGCCGTGTCTTGGCTGGGAAAAAGCCGTTGTTGCTGGCCTGGCTATAGAGAGTCGTTTGTGGGATGGTACATGCAGCAACAAGGGTAAGAAGACCGCTGTGCAGGGCAAAAGAAATATAAAGGGAGCATGGGAGCATGCACCAGGATATCGAGGCGTCCAACTGGGTGCAGGAAGCTAGCATCCAAGATGTCATCAAAAACCACATCAAAGTCCAAGGTATCACATGACGTACCATGACAAATTTTGCTATAGTTGCTGAGAGTGAATATGTAATTTGGCAAAGGATTACTAGGCATTCATTACCGCAACGGGCGATCATCTTAGGACTATGGGTGTTGGTAGGTGTTCATGTGTGCTCTAGCACGTGGCAGGTTGCGCCTCCAGTCTAGCAAGGAGTACCGGCCATGGGTTGGCCGGGAAAAAGCAGCGGGGGATCGCCTATGAATAACAGTAGTCTAGCGTTTGCAAGGGATGGCCGGGAAAGAACAGCGGGTTGCGTTCCCTGTCTGGCAAGGAGTACCGGCCAAGGCAGCATTTATGTATATTTATTTATTCATGCGTATTTATTTTTATGATGGCTTGGACTACAAATAAGTAGGCATGTATTGTTTAAACATGTTGAAATATTGGAACTCGTTATATCAGTGTTGTGGCCTGAATTTGGAAGCAAAGGTTGCTGGACACAGAGAAAAAATCCGCTTGGCAAAAATTGCCTCCAACAGAAAACGCCGTTGGCCAACGGAACACTACCGGAATCTTGAAGTCCCTGACAGTTGGCAATGGAACGCCAGGAAAGGCAGCAGAAGAAAAAGCACTTTTGCAGAAACCACTGGCTGCAAACAACCCCTTGACGGACAGCTCCAGAGCCAAAAAATTGAAAGCTGACATGGCATGAATGGCTATGGAAACCCGGCCACGGCAAAGTGACGGAAAATCGACAGACGGATTGTTTGTGTTCAAAAGAGTTACATAAGTAAAATAACAGAAAAAAAGCTGGGCGGCCACGTCTACATAGAAGCGGGTTCTCATGGTAACTGTTACATGCAAGAACGAATGGACAATTGTACAACCGGTACAAAAGAATATCCAATAGATTGTCCAAGTATTTATAATTTTTACCATTTACTGGTGGGCCCCAAACTCCACAGTAACTAAATACAAGCGACCCTAAACAATCTAAAAGGTTCCCTCTAAGGTTGCTTCCCAATAGCAATATGGTGTGACTATAATTCCCTCTAATTGACCAAATATCCACTAGTCACGATAACACCACAGAGAGGGAGGAGCGGGCCATCATTTGCAGGGTTTAGTGGTTGAGAGCTTATCTATTGGGCTCGGTGATACTTATCTGTATAGATCGCAATGCATTGGTTGGATTGTTTAGAAATATCTAATTGACAAGCAGAGTTGCACAGTGGAAGTGCTTGATGAACGAGTTTGATTACAAGATCATCACTCGTCCTGGATGCAAACATGGAGATACGGATGGTTTGAGCTATATTTTGGTAGTGGTGGTTGAGGATAAGGAATCACTCTTGATAATGAAGATGGACCAAATTGCCTAGGTCTGATAGCATTGGGAGGTGGGGAAGACCAAAAGGACGTTTGGAGGCATGCAACATTGTTGGGTTAGCTCAGAATTACAATGAGGATATATAATATGGCCACGTCATTAACAAAATGGCCATTGATAGCTTCAACATAGAGTTAAGCTAATGGAAGATGGTGGAAAGACGGTTTCTCCATTGTGACGATGATGGCAACGACAAGATATATATCATGGGAGAAGACTTTTGGGAGTTATTGCACGTTGGACACATGTCCAGGATGGGTGGATATTTTGGCGTTGAGGGAGCATTGCAAAAGTTGTGAGAGATGTTTTAGTGGCCATCTATGCATGACGTCATGATCAACTGGGTATGAAGATGCAGAGGTTATCAGTAGTATGGGCTTGTGCGACCGACATAGCCGGCAGGTCACATTTTCATGGCCCATCCATGGGACACACTATAGCTGAAGTAAATGTCAGGGTTGCCAGAAATTGCTTCTGGCAAAGTTAAATTTTTGTTGGTGGTTGATTGCATGACAAGATATGTGGTGGCACTGCCCGTGTAAGCAATGACTGGCAATATATTTTGTTGCATTGTATCATCCTCCAATATGGGTTACCTCGAGCCATCCATACATACAATGGCTTTCACATCAAAGGATCTTTTGAAACCATGTGCGAGAGACTTCATATCTGTTTGCACATATCCACACCCTGTTTTCCTTAGCTGTGTTGGTGGCAAAATGGCCACCGCAAAGTTTCCAAAGTGCGGCACATCGTTTCCCACTTTTGCTTGTTCACATTGTGGTAATTTAAACACCCAGTACTTCATTGCAACATGATTTGGGCAAATCCAACGTGACTCAAATCACTTTGAAATGGCACAAAACATGCCAGGTGGGCAACAACATAAGGGACGTTGAGAGTTGTCTATATTAACTCAAATATGCAATATCCTCGATGAATGCCAAGGTATGCCATGAAGGGGTAACACCATTGGAGTTGTTGATGGGTGTTAGACCTCGAAGAAAGGTGGAGCTTGAGGTTCTACAATGACTCCTCAATGAGCCAGAATAATACAACAACATAAGTGGTATGGGGCGCTTGCCTCCTTTAAGCTGTAGACCCGCCTCGCCAGGCACCTAGGTCCTTGGCGAGACCACCCTGGCCTACTCCCATATTGGATAGTAGTATATAGTCCGGTTTGGGTACTGTTACTATTCGGGGCACCAATAAATAGAGCCAATTTATATGAATAGATGGCTGCCATGCCGCATGAAATATTACGCGAATACTACCAAGTTGGGGCCCCGTGAAGCCTAGGATTCCAGGCCAATGTGGCCTTGGTCTACAGCTGGCAAACAAACCGGAGGGGTACCCCTCAAGCAGCCTTCCAAGAGGCCACAAGGAACCCACAAGGGCCGTCAGGGCCCAGATATATGCCGAACAAGCGGACAACTACCACATAATCCCGCCCAGCTATTCACCCACTGCGCAAGAAGCACCCAAGAAGCACCTTGTCCTATGAAGCTCGCACCCAATGCCAACCACCTACATGCCCAGCGACTAGCCAAGACACCACGCACGTGCCAAGAGACAGACCCAAACGGACCAGGGGAACCTGCCAATGGGCCCTATGTTGAAAGATCAGAGCAATGCCCGTTGATTGGGCAGTTCAACCCATGTGAACCCATGGGACTCCACGGAGGGGGTCGCAGCCACACGGTGGTAAAGACAATCCTGAGGGTATTGTTAGGAGGTGGCCGGGAGGATCTGGAGGCAAGGGACAAAGTTCCTTTTCTGCCCGGGCAGCACACTTACGGAGGGGCGCTCGAGCGAGAGCACCACCCGCAGATGGATGCGGGAGCCGATGGAGGGGTGGTCTAGATGCGTTTCCGAAACAGGGGGGATCTTTCTGGGAAAAGTGAGCTAGCCATTATATGGAAGGGGGCCTTGCGCCCAACCCTGCAGGGGGGGTTTGCTCGCAGAGCCTGCCTTAAGGAAATGCGCCGACCCGATGGCGGGCTGGAGGGGGGGCGAGGGGGGGCGAGTGCAGGGAGGGAAATGGTGGGGGGCACCTATACCACTGAATGTTGACTCAGCGGGGCACCTAGGGTGATTTGCGATATGCGCACGTATCAAGCGGGATTGGGCATTGTCACATCGCCCTATATGCTAGGCAACTATACGCGACCTGGCACATGGGGTTTTGATTGCAGTCAGTGATGGAGACTCAATATGGGTTGAAAAGGGTTATTATGACATTTTGCAAACACAAATCAATTGCATATTCAGTTTGCAATTAAACGATACAAAATTTATATTTTTTTGATAAGTTTTGGAAAATCTAGGGTTCTGAAAAGAACAAAATATGTAGATCCTAAAAAACAACCTTTGTTTTCGACAGGTTTTTGAGGAGTTTTAGGGTGGTTGTGCTAGGTGCTATTGGAAAAAGGAATGGTTAAAGTATTTTAGGAATAGTGGAGACTGCTATCAATTGTAGCCTTAATAATAGGGTAGTTGAGATTTAATATGATGAGATTTGGGGGGATCTATGCATGCCCTGCGTGTTCTATTATGAATCGTGACCAGGGCGAGCAGACCACCCCCTGCACCATGTGATGCACCACGATTCCAAGTATGGGGGATGGGGCAGACGGGTGGATGGCCACCATCCTAGAGTGGCGGAAGTGTCGTGGTTTTCTAGGTTATCAGGAAGTCCAAGACTTTTCTGAAGAGCTTGAGCTTTTTTAGTACCAAAGGCCTGCACAATCTGGTGTGCAAACTGTTGTGTGGTCGACAGATAGAAGCATCAGTTTCGACAAGCCTTGGAAGAGGGCAAACGATATACAAACTGCCCTTCTTGAGGAATGGGAAGAGGTGCTGCGATGGGATGGAGTATTACATGACTTGACAAAGAGTGTAGTTGTGATCTTCACCCAAAACGTTGAGATGGATAACCTTCCCCCTCTTATGAAGTAAGAGATTTTGTATGGGCTTGAAGCAATGGTGTACTGAAGACTTTAACTAGCATGGCGAGTGGCCTCGAGGGAGGTGGCGCAGATGAATCTCAAAAAGGAAGAGAACAAACCAGTTCTGTGGAGAGCATATGAGATTGTTAACGACCGGTTGAAGGTCGCTGAGAATCGAGTTTTGAAGGAACTTTTTCATCATGGAACACAGACAATTGATGATATTTGTGAGAATGACGAAGAAGTCCAAGCTCGAAGAGGTGAAAAAGCTCAGTTGTAGTCCATGCATTATAGACCGATCCCTATGTGTAAGGGTAAAACGGTAAATTTGGGTGCAAAGAATATGGGCACATTGCCCCGTGTTGCTTAAACACGCTCAGCACAAGAGGGAGTGATTTTTGGGGCCCAATCTGGGCAGATTCAAGGGAATAGTGGCCAGCAGACCTTGGGGGCCATTGGGTCAGTGAACACGAAAACAATGGACAAACGAATTTGAATTTGAACCTGATGGGTATACCAGAAATAGAATGACTCATCCTATTTCTGGCATGACCCTTGGGATGCCTTGGGAAGGCGGGTATAAATACAGACACACCAAACAGTTTGTAATTGAAGTTGCACTGCAAGTTGCGACCACAACGGTCCCCGAATCGAATGGGGTTCAACGGGCCATTTCCCAACCGACCAAAAGGGGACATCGCCCCTTGCACTATGACTTCTTTGATACCATGTATTGATAAAGAGCTCAACGAATTCTGTGAGCGACAAAGGGAAGTTGACTAGTTGCTTGTTAAGGGTGCGGTGAGGGTCAAGATGATGAACTGGTTGGCCAAGAAAGGACCAAAACCATCGATTGAGCCTGAGGAAAACGTGCCATGCGCCAAACGCCATCCATGAAGATGGCTGAGCATGGGCAATATAGCGTGGTGAGCCTATGATGGCATGCTAATCGGAATGAGCTGAACTGACAAGGATAGGGGTTGTGCGGGTCACAAAAATTGCTGGCATAAGTAGTACATGTACAAGATCAAAGATACTACGCAAGATCTGATCGGATCGGATTTGATTAGATATGCATGATTTGATGACAGTGAACAATTGAACAACCGTAGGATGCATGGCTGGGACAGCTCGGCTGCTATTGTCAAAGCATGATGTGATTTTTAGTTCTTGATAGGCATAACAAGAGGGATTACCAGAGGGGTAGTAGGGAATCTTTTGAAGCATATTCTATGGAACGTGTAGCTCAGAACAAACATACTAATGTATATAAACTGGCTGGTCGGCGATGTTGTTGACCTCCAATCTGTAACCTACATTTGGTTACAGCCATTGCAGCCAACCAGGCCTCCTCACCGGCTGAGGACAGGACCTGCAAGGCCAAGTGAGCGTCCTTTTTGAGGGAGGGGCTCAGGCCCAGTGCTATTGGTGTGAGACGATCAGTCTGTGCGTTTTTGGCCATTTCGACGCTTGGAATCACCCCAATTTGACTGAATTCAAGTCGATTTTTTACTGCAACTCTCCGGAGGGGTCTGGCCATGGCGTGGCCATGACATGTGTATTACCGTATCTTAGGCAGGGCGTCCCCCACACCAAGAGACCATTAGTAGGGCGTCCCCCACATCAGACCTATGTGCGTAATACAGAAATTGACGAACAATGGGTGTACACACATTTGGCTCAGATGGGGGCAATGTGCAACCAAGCAATAGCAAGAAATTTAGAACCACCCTATCCAAGGACCATTGTAGCAGTTGGGGGTAGGGTATGGGTCTCCCAATGGATTAATCAATGAACTGGCGGGGTCCTGCAATCATTACATAGATAGGGGAATTGAGTAGATGCAAAGTGAAGTATGATGTTGCACCACCCCATGAAGCACCCGAGGGGGGTGCCACCGTGGGGCACGCACCTAGGACTGCACAAGTCCTGAGCATAGGCGGCTTGGCAAAAATTAAAAATTGAATTACAATCAATAAAATAAACAATGCATACAAGTTAAACCACTATTATTATGGTGCATTTGGAATGTTAACTTTGCATTGAAATACCAAATCTAAATCCACATTGTAATGTTCGTATCATACAAAGTCGACGGTTTGCAGGAAATGGTAAACATTGGGAAATTAAAGGAGTACTTTGAGAAATAGAGCATTGGGAAGAGAGAAAGAAAAAAAGAAAAAAGGGTTTATGTGGATGTTTTGAGATAGTGCATGACTTAATTTGGTGCACGCTTGTCTTTGAGACTTGATTGAGTTGTGTGTCTTGATGTTCATGAGATGCATCATTTTTGGCAGCATGGACTAAGATCTGAATTGTTTATTTGGATTTTCTGCCATATGCAAACTCGTCACAGGGACATTTGACGAGTTTGGAGGGGGACACTGTTGGGTGCATATTTGATTTGATGTAGTCGAGGCACTCTTTTTGTCTCAGGCTGGTGACGTTGATATGATTGAATCTATTGAGTTTGGTACGTTGGCCTTGATGTTTGACGTGGCTGGAATCTCGTTCTTGAGTGCTTGACAACATCCGTAAATCTTGAGGGTATTAGAAAAGGCGGACAGATCTTGTATTTGAATGGCTGGTCGTGTGAACGGCGGGACTCAGAGCGTGTTGCTTGGGGTGGGTTTTGACGGACTTGCCATGCGTGTCTCCGGACGGCTCCAAATCAACAGCATAACGTCGCGCCCGTTACACAGAGTCCGGCGTCGCGTCGGACATGCGTCAGCCTGTTCCCTTCCATTTTTAGTCACCATGTTCAGGTGCTGCAGGATCGCTGCGATACGACAGGCTTGTTGTGCCAACCTCCCCAGAGTGAAGCGTTCCAAGGCCGGCTGTCTGTGCCTTGTGCGCCTAGCGTGACAAACTTCGGACCCCAGGGGCGAAAGGAAGTAGAGAAGGTAAGGGGGAAGAAATTGAGCACGCAGCACACGTCCTGACCTGCGCCCTGGATACGTTGTGTGAGAGTTCTTTGAGACTGTCGACGCCGTTTGCCAGCCGTAAGCTGTGTTGGGCGCGGAGCGCGCTGTGCTGAGATTGGTGGGGTTGACGGCAGCGACGGCGAATCACCTGGCAGCCCGTTGCGGGTGCGTCGCGAAGGGTGGGCTCGTTTGCAGCCGTTAGCAACGGATGGGTGCGTGTTGGATGCGACGGACTGCAGCGGCTTCCGCTGATCGTCCAGTGCTGACGTGACTGGTTGGACCTGGTTGCTGAGATCGCTGTCACCGAGGGTAACGCTGCTGCATTTCCGCAAAGGCGCAAGGTAATGGCCCTCCCCTTGCCTTCGCGGCCCACTTCGGCGGATTTATCGTATTCATTCCGGCCCTTGGGCACGCGCCACTGCTTATTGATATAGGTGTTGACCATTTTTTGGAGTCAACTTGGTTGCAGGTTGCAGCTGGACGAAGAAAACTGTCCTAGCCTCTGGCTGGCAAAGCACGTCGACGTGTTGGCCCTATTCAAACGACCTTCTCGGGCATCTATAAAAAGTTCGATTCAAACGGCACTTTATTGTAACAGAACTATGTTGCAGCACTGAAAGGCTGGTTTTTGCCCAAGTGGAAGTTCACCCTCATACCTTTGCTGCCATTCCCAAACCCAGGCGCATACCCTTCGTTTGCGAAGTGAGCAGCATCTTCCCAGCGCACGGGGCACTTCCTGTTTCCTCACACTGCTCTGATTCAGTTTTGTGCACAAACAGATTGAAGCAATAGGATTGAAGCTGCACGGACGACGCGCTGTGGTGACGCCCTCCGATTCCTGGCCCAAGAGTTGAGGACTGAGCTGGCACAGCTGCGATGAATCCACGTGACACAACCTCTGGCGAACCTTGTGTTGGTGACGCCAATCAGCAGTCTGGTTCGAAACGCTCACGTGGTGCAATTGACGGCAGCCAGGTCATTGAAGGGGCATCCAAGGCTCCCAGAGTGACTACCAGCAATGGGGACACGATGCTCACGTTTGGGAGATACAATGGTAAGACATACAACTGGGTCATTGAAAATGCGCCCACTTATGCAGATTGGGCGCAGCGAAGCGTGGATGCAGGTGAGGCAGGTGGAGCCTTGATGGATTTTGCTGATTGGTCCTGTGGGAAGGGCAAGCTGCAGTTTGGAAAGCACAGGAACAAAACGCCCCAATGGGTGTGGGAGCACGACAGGGGGTACGCCAAGTGGGCAGTTTCAGAATGGGATCAGCATAGGGCAACAGGATCATCTGGACTGGCACGCTTCGCAAGGTTTGCAAAGAGGAAGATGGAAGAGGAAGGGAATGGGTGGGAGGAAGAAAGAGGGCAGGTTGAGCTTTGTGAAGGGGATGAGGCCCCATACATCAACGAGTGGGGTTATGAGCCCTTCGAATGCTTTGTCGAGCGGTACATACACTCACACCAGCAGAGGGGGGAAGCAGGGTACTGTTGGAATTGGCTGGACGACGGGCAGTGCTTTAATGGAATGGTTTGCCGGTTCAAACATCAGTATCCCCCATCGTGGAATGCTGCAAAGCGTGAGCAGCATCGTCAGAAAGTAAAGGAAGTTGAGGAGATGGAAAGCCACATGGCCGCCCTGTGCGAAGCTGAAGAGTGCTGTGAAGAAGAAGGCTGGGGAGAACCGGAGACAGAGGGGAGTGTCTCAGACAGCGAATGTGAAAATGAGGAACATGAAGCAGAGGATGTTCCCAGTGACTCGGAAGAAGCAGGAGAAGAAGAAGAAGAACTGACAGAAGGCGATGAGGCTGAGGAATGATTGTGATGATTGTGATGGGTTTGGCGGTAACGATGATTGGTGACACTGTGCTGGGCATAGGCGACAAGGCGCTAGACTACACCGCACCATTCTGCATGGATGAACTGGTGTTTTAATGGCACTTTGTCTGCAAGTGTCTGGTGTTGCGAGGATCAGAATATTTGCTCAGTACTGGAGGGATGCGAATGTGGGTTCATTCCGCTATAATATCTCACATCTAATAGTTACCTTCTCCCCTTCCTCAACAGAAGAATTGTGAACCTCGTGTCAACTCACAAGCAGGTGCCAGGCGATGAAAAATCCAAAGATTGCCATTATGGAAATGGATGCTTTACAATATAAAAAAAGAGAAAATTTCCGCACTCCAATTTCACACTGGCAATGATGTATTCTACTAATGCAGCGAATAGAGAATTCGCCCCATGATCGCACATCGCCCATAACAGGTTTCGTGGGCCCAGTGCAGAATCCATTGCACCAATCCATACCCGCATGGTGCTATCCGGAATCCCCCACACTATAATGATCCCAGTGCAGCTTGAAACGGTCAAATCTAGCAATTGCGTAAGGGAAAGCGCTATGTCGATTTTGTTACGCTTAGGGTCAATTTGATGTTAGGTTCCCCTCCCCACCCCCCGCCGTCAATCCTTATGTCGAAGCCAGGATGACTCAGCAACATTGCCTAAAAGTGGAGTACAATTTCTAAGTGGATTTGAGAAGAAAAACGCTCAGAGTCGTACAAATTTTGTTGGGCTGCCTTGATGACTGAACATTTTATAAGCGCCGGTGCCCCCCGACTGGGCAGCACAGCGGCCGGCTCACTCGCGGATGCCCGGCGGAGGTTGTGCGCTCAAACAGGCCTCCTCGGCCACACGTCTGACTTGGTCAAGTCCCAAGCGATTGTTACAAAGCAGCGTGTCTTTATATAGGCAATTGTCCGATCGTACAGCTATCAAAGGCCTCCCCATTGGAGGACAGCTCATCCAGCCGCACTCACAGTTTCACAGATCGGTATTGTCATACTGGCAAGGCTCGCCCAGAATAAACCCTCAGAACTCCCCCGGAACTCCCCAACCCCGTCCACTATCCTCAATCTGCACCCACTTCCCCGGACCTATGCCTCTAAGCCGGCCTACCTGGACCCGTCCGCCTGCCGGCGTTCCTGAGGTCCCTACCCAGTGACTCCCCCACTCTTCCGCACCCGCGCACTGCTACCCAGTCCTCACCTAACCTCCCAACCGATCTCCTAAAGTCCCACCCCCTGACTACCCTCATTTCCCAGGCTCTATCCGTCTCCCATCGGACCATGCTCCCAACAGTTTCAGGGAAGCTTAAGAGTAAATCGCAAGTGTTGCGCTGCTGATCAGCAGTGCTTTCAGACATCTTTCCACTTTATGTCGATTTTGCTGCAATTACACAATCTCTTAGCGTCACAGGTCGCGGGCGCCCCCCCCCTCCCCTCCGCGTCAAATTGTCGCTGAGCGTAACGAAATCGACATAGGGTCTTTCCTAAGTAGGTGAGGATCGGATGCAGCGGTGGTCGTGGACCGCGCACACTTGGAGCACATGCAGTTGGGCATTCCATGCTGTTGATTCGACCGCACACAGAGTTGTGGGATTATGTGTCGCTGGATGTGCTGAGCCAGTGAGGACCTTCGAGCCTCCTCACTCTGAAATGCGTCAATGGAGCATTGCTGAAAGTATATGCAGGGAGAAGCAGCTGCAGACTTGTCCAAACCATGTTGCCTCCAATTTCCTAAAGAGGATGCTGTCCGGGCCTGGAAAAACAGGGCCGGTCGCCATTTCCCACTACAACCCGGCGAGATTCAAGTTAATACGGACTGATATTCTTGTCATCGATAGAATAAGAGCGCGGGGGTTATCCAGCACCGGCCATCGAGCCCGGCAGAGCCTTGCATGGTTGCAAGCACTCGTCCAGGGTCTGCATGTTTGCAACACAAGAGACAATATGCCAAAACGTTCCAGACGCTGAATCCCGTTGCGCCCCACAAGTTGGCCGACCGCACAGGCCAGTGACATGCAAAAGCAAAAGCCTGTTTGTAGCAATCGAATTCGATTTCTGTTGTTTCGACCGAAGCTGCAAAATCGAAGCATTTGCTCAGCGTCCTTCACAACCACGGCAGGTTGCTCCCTGCATGGAATCCACGAGATATGCATAGTTCAGAGAGATTGGGTGTGTGCGCTCAATTTCAAATCCTTAACCTGAAACGTGTCCACATGACTCGAGCATTTTCTTTCACACATCTCTTTTGACTGCTTCAGTATATATGCCCCATCGAGCGTGCCTCAGCTCATGGTACTACACCACGCACACTCTAACCCACGGCCCCAAAG